>AWWV01011122.1:0-26556 GCA_001974805.1 Corchorus capsularis
AGGCATTGAAGTTTGAAGCAATGCATGGAAGATGGAAGGTAAGGTGTTTTAGTAGTAGATAATACTTTGGAAATGGTGGGAACAAGTCCAGAGAGGATGAAGGCTACTTCCATTATCACTCAAAAATTATGGGCCCTTTCCCTTCACCTCTCCCCATCTCCCTTCTTTACTTTATTAGTAGTATATATAAGTAATAGTCTTTTCTCTCCCTCTCTCTCTCCTTCACCCTCTCCCAGTTGCATGCACTTACACATGACCTTATGCCACAACAAAGGCCATATGGGGCCTCTCTCTAATTTTCTCTCTATCTCATTTTCTTCCATCACTTTCTCTCTAGTCTTCATCAACAGAAAACTACCCTTTATATATATATATAGTCCCCCCTCCCCGAAGAAATTAAAGAAAAAAAAAATTATGTGACTCTCTTTTTCATCATAATAATGTAGCTTCTTTCCCACTTTATGTATATTTTGGATTTGACTAAATCTCCCTAGCTAGCCCTCAAAGCACGATATGCTTTTTATGTGATCCCTAATGCTTTCTTTGATGATCAATGTGTCTATAAGACATTATCTCTCATTGAATTCTTAACAAAATGTACATATATATGACTTAACGACTCTCATTTATGTAATTGTGTTTTTACACCCCCAAAATACTTCATAAATATACTCGCCTCCCTCACAGACAGGTAAAATGATCATTGTATGTATCGCAACTAGATTTTTTTTTTCCTTCTTTTTTGGTGATTTCTAGTGCTATAATTTGCATGCTAACTTTGACTTGATTCTAGGTATTAATTACTAATATAAGAAAATGTCACATAAGTTTGTGCCCAATTCACGAATTTGCTTTTCAATCTAATTAATTTTGATCATGGTGGCCATACCGAAACCTTAACTTATACATAATACTATACTACTAGCTAGTAGTAGTTTTGTAGTAATAATGTAGAAGGAAAAAATGTACATTAATTTCTATTATGTTATGTAATAATGTAAAGGGAGATGATGGGGCTAAGTGGTTGAAAGTGATATTTCCACAAGATTGAATAAGACATTGTAAGAAACTGCATTGTTGCTCCATGAAACGTCTTTGTGCCAAGGTGGTCCAATCAGATTCAATGGTTAACAAAATCTTTGAGCCTTTTCTCTGCCTAGCTAGCCATCCATATGCAATTAATCTCTCACTATATATATTAAATTTATTGCTATATATATAACTTCTATATATATGTGCCTGCCAAAGAACCCCGAAAACGAGGTGTGTCACTATTCCAACACGCCCTTTCATGCCGTGAATGTCTAAAATCTAAACTATATTATATCAATTTTTTCCTCAAAACAAAGTTTATAATTGCCATTTGCCCAAAATACAAAGCCATACATTAGTTGCCATTGATCATTTCGCCCCCAATCTTATCTTTCATGCAGGATATATATATCTATATATAAAACGAATAAAACAAAGGAAAAAAAGTTGGGGAAGAAAGAAATTATATATTTATAAAATTAAAGGGAGAGAGAGAGATGCATATGGGTTAGACGAAGGAGGCAATGAAATATTGCAGCAGATCCGATGTAAAGGGTATCCTAGTTTTTGCAGGCCCTCCTCTCCATTAATTATAAGGGATTGTGTGGGGGAGAGAATTATATCAATGGAGTTATAGGATAGAGGGCCGCGGAGGCTCTTTCGGAGACTCTTGTGTCTCTTGCATTTCCACTTGCGGCTATTATTGTTTTTCAATCATATACTATATGGACGAACTCCATGGGCTACCTTTCTCTTCTTTAATGCCATAATGTGCCCTAGTTCTATGTGCATTCATTCTTATTCATTTCTTCCCCTTCTCGACATTCGATGATCATCGAAAGAATCTTCAATTCGAAAACACCATCAATTTGCAACCCCCATTTGCTTGGAACCCATTGTTGTGCGTTAACAATTATTCACAAATTCAAAATCAAATAACTAGATATTTTGAAGTATTTGACTAATTAGTAGGCAAATTATTATATAAAAAAAAAATCTTAGTAGGCAAATTAAGCAAATTGAAAGACATTAGAATGACCATTTTTGTATGATAATAGAAAGATTAACCAAATTAATCTAGGATACGATAAACATTAGCAATCAAATTTGATGGTAAATATATATAGTACTATATATAGTATATAGTATAGCTAGTAATTAATATAATAATATATATAATATATAATTAAGTAAAAGCTGATGGAGTTGCATGGATGTCACGCGTGTACCATATTTTTGTATATATTATAGTAACATTAATAATTAGATTTATGATTATGATAATGTTGAAGAGAGCCGTGTGGCATCATAGAACTTTGGTCTGCGTATCTTAGGTAGCCAGCTTTAATAAAAGTGGTCTGAATTCATGCACTGTAGCTATAAGCAAGTAATGCATGCATATGTATATAGTATATACATATGAAAGCTGCAACTTCGGAACCAAACAAGTTATCTTTATGTTAACATCATATGTAAAACACTTTTGTAAGGAAAAGAAACTCGAAACTTTGTTTTGGAGCTACACTTCTTACTTTGATGATGACATATCTATGGATTTTCCTTCCTTCCCTTAGATTGAGAAATACTAGCTAGTATTATTAATTTACTACAAACATAATCTCTATTTAAATATTACGCAAAGGCACCTAATTGAAAATATATATTTCCTTCCTTTACTTCCACCCAAACCGGGTTTCATGAAAAACCAAGCAAGTGTCATCTTGAAAATTGGTACCAAATGCTACGTGTTTGTTTTATCGTGAATGACACTTGTAGTACGAGTGTGTTTTGATGCAATGTTAGATGAGATGAGATGATATTTGTACATATATAAAGATATATATTATACACATATTTTCACATAGATATCATCCCATATCCTTGTACCATATACACATCCTATATGTATATATATTGTTACATATATTTTATTTATTAACTCTTTTTGCCTAAATTTGTGCAAAATGACTGATCACCTCACTTGTATATCACTTTTACAATGGCTTAAATATTATTTTGCCCCCTTATTTTTTTTTGTTAAAAATAGACAATATGTTGCCCCCCTTTTTTGACACTTTGCCCCTTTTATCTTTCAAATATAGGGGACACTTTGCTCCAAGATCAACTAAGCCAAATGGCTCTATTAGTTGGTTGACGTGGCACTGGTGTGTCATTGCCACATCACCCACATGTGGCCTCCACAAGAATTTGAAAATTTTAAAAAATCAAAATTCTTTTTCCCATTTTTCTATTTTTTTTTATTTGTACTATGTTGGGACTGTGTGTAATTCCGTTTCTGGTCTGTTTGCAACGAAATTTAACCCCATTTCCGTTTCTATTTTCCGTTTCTGTTTGACAATTTTCTTGTAGTGAATGCCACATCAGTGCCATGTCAGCCAATAGACGGTGCCGTTAACTTCTGTTAATTTTGGGATAAAATATCCCGAATTTGAAAGGTAAGGGGTAAAGTATCCCAATAAAAAGAAAAGGGGGTAAAATGTCTATTTTTTACTATATTTTGCTCATATCACATGCAGAAACGATGATAATCCATGGACTATAAAAAGGAAAAAAAAAGATCAAGGAAGAAAATTATGGTCCATGATAATCCATGGAGTATATAATAATTATTTTCACAAATGAAGGAAAAATTAATGTCAAGTTGAGAGAAGGGGGAAAACTAGAGCAAAGAAAACAAATTTAAGGGTTTGAAAACTTTGGACATTAGTGTATGTGCATTTATGTATGTATGCATGAATTGGATTCCCAAAGTTCCAACCACCTGACGTTTGATACCAATACCTACAGTAACCTCCTCTGTTCTAATAATTTGGTCCTCGGCCCCTATCCACAACTTGCATACTTTATAATTACATTTAACTCATAGCTAGCTATAACCTAGCTGCAGTTTCTTTTTTTGGCAGCAAAAATAAACTAAAACTCCGTAAAATTTGTAATCTTTCCTGAAATAATTAATATGGTTAGGACTTAGGACCATATTGAAGAATATCTGTGTAAGGATATCAAGGAGAAGAACTATTCATGCTGCTGGAGATCTAAGTCTAAGATTTGATTCCCTATTTCCTACAATATCGTCCAATTTCATCGGAAAGACTTTGGTCATGAATGTCGTACGTGTAAAATAAGCCTGAACAATAGACGGTCTCCAATGGCCAAAAAGAACATATATAAGACTGTCTCTTTGCCTAATTTTGCAGGCCATGCATCAAATATTGTTTCCCATCTTTCTCCCTACCCAAAAAGGCGAGAACTATTTAAGAACATAAATTCGATCCTTGAAATGGTATTTGTTGGAAGGATTTTAACTTATATGCTCTGATCAGTCCGAATAGGATCGGTCTCAAGCTACCAAGACTTGGGATACCCTTAATTGATACTCTACCTATATTCGGCAAATGCCCTAAGAATTGAGGTAGTAGTATCTACATATATACTATAGCCATAGTACTACTATATATTCTATATGGGTGGCTTGATTTAAATTAAATCATGATTGGGTTAGCTAGCTAGATATAGGCAAGAGTGGGTCTCACTCAGCAACTAATTGTGCCCCCGAACCACTTGTCTAGGCTTAGGCGCAAGAGGCTCTAGCAGCAGGGCTCGTAACGTACGTTAATTTGGGCCAAAATGATGATGATGATGCCTGGACGCACCATTTTATTTCTTTGGTGGTGGCAGGCTTTCAATTGTAAAAGCTAGTGAAAGCAACATCTGCAAAAATTATTTTAATTTGCTGAAAATTGTTCTATGATTTGGCCCCATTATTTATGTAGAACATTGTCAGATGGCATATATATACTATTCAATTGGATTATTAATAGAAGAAAGACCCCATGGATACACAGTGGAGCAAATATATATATATATATGCTCAAAACCCAAAATCCATTGTCTTTTTTCTTTGTTTCTTCAATTTCTTCCTTTCAGGGCTGCGATAAAGTAGATAAGATTAGTAAATCTGCAGGGCTCTCTTCTTCTGGACTCTGGTGCATTATACATGCAGGGGGACCATGAAATTATTAACTATATAGCTTGCAATTAATGCTGCTAACTTGCTATATAATTTCTCGAGGTAACTTAATTATGCATGGCTAATTATGTTTTAATTTGAAAGATCAAACTTTTATGATCTATTTCCTTAAAACGGGAATTTTTTTTTGAGTGAGTACATGTGAAATCTCATTACAATCAGAATAAATCTCTATATGCCCAAACATCTAAATGAGAAATCAACTCAAACTAAGAAACTACCATAAATAAATCATCTACCTACCAAATACACAAATAAATCAAATTACAAACTAAACTCACATTTCGTGAGACTTGAACCCAGGACCTCACGATCCAGGCACGGTACACCTACCAGTTGAGCTAACAACTCGGGTGTCTTAAAACGGGAATTTGGTTTTGCAAAATCATGAATATGAACAATGAATTAATATTAATGGGAAGAGTACTACTGAGTTCTGAGAAAGATACCAAAAGGGCTCATAAATCCTAGTAGCATGCATGGATGCATGCATGTATATATAATGTATGAAATTTGGACAGGAGCTGATGAGAGTCAAAGAGCCAAAGGGGACCGGTCAAAGGCAGAATAGGCCAACTGAAACAGCATCAAAGACAGCAAATGAAGACAAGTTTTTCCATGTCTCTTATTACAAAAGTTACAATTACTGCTTTCACCACCATATTCGTGGCAATTCCCAACATCCCACAATCACACTAACTCATTTGCAATTTGTAGTTTGGTCAAGATTCAGCTTGGACTCCTTGCATCCTCCATGAATTTAGTCTGTTTTGAGTAACATCCTTAACCTATTTGTCTGACAAACTTGCCTTTACAAAAGCTAAGAAGAAAAAATGTGTTTGTGTTCCTTCAAAAGATACTAAAAAAGGAGAAAGTGACCAATTAATACTTACCCTCTCTAATGGGAGAGTCAATATAATTTTGATCTTAATTTGAACAAAATAAAGTTTTTGGAGAAAGATCATATTAAGGAGTTCAAGAATTTAGAAAAGCAAATTTACTTTACTAATTCTATATATATTGTGTGTTATATATTTGGTCACCAAATCGAGCTGGAGACACAAACTTTTGTAGATAAAAGGGTTTCGGCCATTACCAAAAGCTTACATTCATCACATATACTAAGAAGCTATATAAAGATTATTCCAGCCAGCTAGCAATGGGGGAACTTATCTTCCCATCTAATTTCTCTTCTTTAAGCTTTTAAAGGAAATGGGATTTGACTAATTTCCACTTCTTTATTTCTTTTTTGGTCTGTCTCCCAAAATTTGCATTACAATTATGTCCCCTTTTCAGCTTTTAGGTAGTGTTGAAACTGTATATATATAGCTTAATATCTGTCAATATCTTATACTCCATAATATACTTAGATGCACTTGCATTCCCACTAAATTTCAAAAAAAGGGTGCTAAAAGATAAAACCCTTTGACATGAATCAATTATATATATTAATGGGTGCTCCCAAACTTAAAGACACAAAGAAAAAAATTAGAACCCAATTTATATTTTAAGAGTTGTATTTAATAAATGCTAAACAATACATGAGACATTATCACATGAGAGTTTTATGGATAACCCTTCAAGAACAAAGACAGAGAGGGCCTCAAGTAATATTTATATATAGTTGAACAAGAGATTTTCTTATCTTTGTATAAGGATATTGAGGCATAACAATGAATATTTTAGGGTGAGAATTAGATAAAGTGATTGTGGGCGAGGAGACCATAAGGGACTAGAGGAGATGTGCTTAAAGGATTTTTGCCACTGATCCATATCTGTCTTCCCATTTCTTTCAAGCCATAAAATATATAAAACCAGAAAACATAGTCTATGAATTAATTTGTCAAGTGATTCTTTCCAAAATCCCTTATCCAAAATCTTTCAAGTATCTTATTCAATTGAATTCCCAATTGAGCCTATAGCTAGATGTTGTAATTAGGATAAAAAAAAAAAAAACTTGCAAGCTTCTTAATGTTTTCCTCATCTCATTAATTAATGATCAAAATGTGAAGCTATGGTTCAAATTCTAGTGAAATCATGAAGTGCCTCCTGTTTCAGTTACTGCATTAATATTTGATGTGGTGTGTAAACTGTGTAGGTACATATGTAGCATCATGATGAGGTGTGGTGGCTACTGGGTAGTGCATCCTGGAGAAGGGGGAAGCCATTCAATTCAATAAAAGTTGTATGATTTCTACGGCAGGTATCTTTGCAGGAAAAATATTTAATATATGCACAACACTGCCAAATATTTTTGGTTACAATTAAATTTGTTCAGTGTCACTCCCCATGACTTTCAGCTCCTCACATTAATGGCTGACAGATTGACCAACCATTGGTTAACTTGATCAACTCCTTGCTGATGGCCTGCAATAAAAAAAAAAAAAAAAAAAAAAAAAAAACCCAATAATTCAACCCACTATAATATCTATCCAATATAGAATTACCTTAACTTAGTTTCTGAATGCATTATTTGATTAGATTTTCATATTATACAAATCTCCCTATATCTGCTAATCATTTTGGATCCCGACTAATCAGAAGTCGAGCTCCAGCCATTATTTGATTAGATAGTGTCTTGCTTTATTAGTCATTAGAAAATGATGGCAATCCATAGTGAGCCCCCAACAAGAGGGGACTTTGATTTCATTTCATTGCTGAAGGGGAGATACATATATTGGATTGGGCAATTTTTTGAATGTGGGTTCCTACAACTGTAAAGCTGGTGGGGAATGAGTCCTTGAAGATTATGATTATGTTTGGTTGGATGCAAACAAAGTCAAAATAATTTTTGAGAAGAGGCCAGCTGTAAATGGGTTCATATTTTTAATGATTTTTGATAAGTTCAGCATTTTTTGTTCTCAAAGAATTGATTGAAAGAAAGAAGGGAACTACTATTATTTTGCTCTTTATAATCCTTTTCCATATTCCAAATAGCTAGCACTCGTACGTGTGGAAAGTACACTAAGGAAATTGGTCTATGGTTGAATTATTGATTTCAAGCAATTGAGAGAAAAAGACTTGGAAGTGGCTGGAGCCTGGGAGTGTATGACTTTTCCAAATGCTACTTGAGGAGATCTTCTCTGCAAAACATGATGCCTGGATTAATTGCTTTTAGATTATTACATGCTTTTAGGTTCGAATCCCGCTGATCGCAGTCTTTCATTTGATAGGCGATCTGTAAATTCCGAAAAACCCGTAGGTGAAAGTCCAATAGATCCGTAAATCCCAAATTGAGTCCGCAGTTTACCCTAGCCTTTGGGGTAACACCTCTGCTCCTAAACTTTTATTTTCTCATGAAGTTTTTTTTTTTTTGGCATCATGCATGAGTTTATAAGCAAAGTCAAAAGGGGCCAATTTTGTATCAAATGTCTTAATTGCCATGCCATGATGCCAATATGCCCCATTAGGAAAAATTATCAGAGGCCCAATTAGTTAAAAGGCCATTTATTGACCCAATTTCAGCCCATATAAGGCCCATTTAGAATACCAAATTTGGCAGAATAGGTCCAGCCTCCATTGGGCTCCTTCTTCATCCTCGGAAGGCGAAGGGAAACATGGGTAAACCCTAACTAAACCCTCTTTTCCTTAAGTTCAACATCGGGAACACTGGTTGCGACTTCAATTTGCGAACTGAACAAGTGAAGTTTGCAAATTGAAGGGTTTTCGAGGAGGAAGGCAGGGTTTAGTCTCCAATTGCTTGAGTAAGATTGGAATTTTCAGTGTCCTTTAGAGTTTCAGATAAATAAAAAATGGGTTTGGCTTCAAAGAGATCAAAAAGAGAAGATGTGGACTTGGAGGACTTCGACGATTCAGAAGATGAGGAATTAATGGTTAATGGGGAAGGCGAAGACGAGGACGAGGAAGATACTGAAGATGAAGAAGAGGAGGAGGAGGAAGAGGAAGAGGAAGACGACGACGAGGAGGAGGAGGACGTCGAAGAAGAAGAAGAAGAATTAGAGGAAGATAGTGATGATGATGATGATGAAGAAGATGAAGACGATGAGGAAGAAGAAGAGGGCGGGAACAAGGATGCTGAGATGGAAGAGCTTGAAAAAGTGTACGAGGAGCTTCACCATCAGGAACAGTAAGCATTCATTTCCTCCTTTTTATTTTTTTCCTTTTTCATTTTCCTGTTTTAATTTATTATTGTAATACATTAGATTGGTTAGATTACTCTATGCACATTAACTGAAATTTTAGTTCGGGATGGGGAATATCGAAATCTTCTTTTGACAATGAATTTGAGAAAGAAATTGTGTTGCTGAATTTTGTGGAATCAGCAAAGGATTATGTTGTTTGATGTAAGTTTTTTACTTCATTCTTATTTCTTGGTTTTCATTAGAAATATATTGAGGAATCTCAAGCGTCATAAGGATGAAGATGTTCAGAAGGGTCAAGCTGTGAAGAACCAAAAGGTATGCATAATCTTCCTTTGCATTTACATTGGACTTGAGTTTGATGATGTTAAGATTACTTTCCCGGCAACTTTACCGAGTGCTGCTATGACTGTTTGCCATTTACTTCTAAAATTTCTGCTGTGAGCAAGCATTCTTAAACTTCTCTTTCTCTTTTGCCAAGGCTCTCTGGGATAAAACTCTTGAGTTTAGATTTTTACTTCAGAAAGCATTCTCCAGTTCAAATAGACTGCCACAGGTACCTTTTGTTCCATTTGTTTGTTTCTTTTGTGTTCTTTATGAGAGTGGGACATTACCTTTATTATATACAGAAAGGATTTATATGAGGGCTTTCTTGTCAGGAACCAATTAGGTCTTCATTTTGTGCTTCTGATGAAGGAGTCAGTGCTGCATATTCAGACCTTCTTACTTCATCAAAGAAGACTTTAGATTCTTTATTAGAACTGCAGGAGGTATAGTTGTTCTCTGGAAACCATTTGCCTGGTGATTTGATATGTTATTTGCTTATAATAATTGCACAAGCAGTTGGCTAGTTGTTGTGGATATATTAGTGGCTTTAACCTCTGATTGTTTTTATTTGTGTTACTATCACATTGTCAGGCTCTGCTGGAGAATAATCCATCAATTACTCAATCTGCTGATGGTATGATACCAATGCTTAAATTTGTTGTTATGCATCCTGTTCCTGTTACTTAAAGAAGCTTCATTAATTTTATTTAAATGTTGTGAGCTTACCTTTCCTCATTCCATTTTGGTAAACTACAACTGAATGACATGCTGTGTCTAGGTTAAGTTAATAGCAAATGCAATCTTCTTTTCGTTTTGACCACATTTATCTTCTATCTGAAAAGCTCCTTCTTCTGTGTGAGTACTTAAATATCTATTAAATATCTATAAATATACATATTGCTCCAAACCTGGTATTATCGACTGCAGTTCTTAGCAGACTAGTTTCATCATTTTCTATAGTTTTCTTAAATTATCTTCTATCAGCTTTTTCGTTGTTTGTTCATGTTCATTTTCGTATGATATACTATGCTATTTTTCATTAGATGATAACATAAAGATTTCATGTCAAACAAAATAAGCATGCACATTAAGGATCTTGATAATGTCCTAACTCTCCTCTTGTGCTTAAGGCAATTCTGGACAACCATCTAAGAAGCTTTCCAGAGATTCTAAGAACTTAGACATGGAAGATGATGAAGAGTGGCTACGGATATCTCAGATGAATAAGAGGTATTTCCAACATATATTGGTTTGCTATTTCTGTTTTGCTCAATTTAAACTGATATTCTGTGTCAGAGTGGAAACATCCGTATCATAATGTTCATTGCCTAGGTTGATTCTTATAGAAGGTTGTTTACCTTAGGCTTTAATGAAATGACTCAGGTGGTTTCGTTAGCCACTTTTCTTATTTGTTCATTTATTGATCAACGCCTTATCTCTTGATCAATTGTCCTTAGAGTCTTTGCTGATTCTACTTCAAATAAACTCTAATTTCCTTTTCATTGTCAAGTCAATGATTAAAAGTTTTCAGGAGATACTATACTTGAAGAGTATAAGCTGTCATCTATTACAGATAGTGGTAATAAATTCTTCTCGATATGCAAGAGCTTTGTTGAGAATGGTGTGTTGATACCTGGAGCCTGGCCTTAGTCCACTAATTAACATTCACAAATTGCTTTCATGGTGTTGATGAGCTCAATAATGTGCTTTGTTCTTTCTTTTTATCTTCTAAATTTTGTGTCTAATTTTATTGTCACTGGTTACAGTTCTCCTTCTGCAAAAATAGCATTGTTTCTTGCTATGAGCATTTTAAATTAATGTGAAATTTTAATGTTTGAATCCTGTAGAATAGCTTCATTCAGAGATAAAGCTATTGATAAATGGCAAAGAAAGACGGAAGTCACAACCGGTGCTGCTGCAATCAAAAGCAAATTGAAAGCCTTTAATCAGGTTTGATCCTATAGCTCATAGATATTTCATGCCTATAAGATGTAAAATGAAACTCACTTGTCTCTCCCTTTCCAATGGCAGAATATAAGTGAACAAGTGGCTACCCATATGAGGGATCCAAGTAGAATGATAAAGCAAATGCAACAAAGAAGGTCAACCATTGGCATCTTTGGGGCAGTAAGTTTTCATTAAGATTTAAGGGTTCTGGATTTACCAATATAGTATACTTAGCTCTGGAGTGTCTTCTGTACTTTGATCTTCTTTTCCCTCTTTTATGCTTCTATTGATTACCACATTATTCGGCAGGTTACAGAGGGCACAAACAATGCTCATGCAGAGGTAATCTTTTTTGTTTAATTTGTCTTCAATAAATGAACTGATGAGTGTAAGTTAGCATTTACTCAAAATTAATACCGTTGGTGGTTTGTGTCTAATATGAATGCTGCTTTGTAATAGATGTTGTTAATGCTGCTTTTCTCCTCTAAAATATATTTATCTTGAATCCTTTCTTTGCTCAGGAAGCACATCCTGAAGGTGATCCTGAACTTCTAGATGACTCTGAATTTTACCAACAATTGCTGAAAGAATTTTTCGAGACTGTGGACCCAACATCATCAGGTAAATTTTCTCTACCACCTTATAAATGTTCTGTCATGATTAATTGTAGATGTTGTGAGTTAAGAAATAATAATTTTCTTAATTTTATTATTCAATGACTACAGAGACGGCTTTCTATGCCTTGAAAAGACTGCAAACTAAGAAGAGGAAAATAGTTGATCGGCGTGCCTCAAAGAGTCGCAAGATCAGGTCAGTTTTTCAAATATGTTTGAATTGAAATCTTGTAATATTGAGTTCATGTTAATCTAGTGCAATTGTTAATGTTCTAACTTTCTACAAAATTATTTCATGTAGGTACCATGTTCATGAGAAGATTGCCAATTTCATGGCTCCAGAGCCCATGAACCTTCCTCCCATGGCTCCTAAATTATTTGAGAATTTGTTTGGATTGAAAACCCAAAAACCTAATGCTGAAGTCTGAATTTCACACCAGACGAGGTTAGGCCCAAGCCTTCAATTTTGTATTGTTACTTCATATATCCTAATGAATGAGTAAAATGTTTTATTCTGATCGGTATGATATCACAATTTATGTTGCCTATATTATATGAATGGTTCTACTACTCTAGCCTCTTGCAGCTTGAATGTGAGGGCCTTTTTTTTTTTTGCCATGTATATGCCATAGTATTAATTATATGTTTAGTTTTTTTCATTTAAACTTGAAACAAGACATTCAAAACAAATTCAACCGAATAAGATTCAAACTTAGAAATCATTAGTATGAAACAAGAACATAGGGTAGAGTTTTAAATTTAGATTTTGTGTTTGCTTCGTTTCCTTCTATATAATTCATATCAATTGAAGTTATTAAACAGATTGCTAAAGCCTGAGCCATATGGCAAACTCTTTACCTTCAAATACACTATTGAGATATCTCTATCTGCATTCTAAATCTCAGAATTTTGGGTTTTCTTTTCTGAAACATGAGGTAAGAATGTGCTTCTATGTGTTGTAATTTTATGTGGAACCAATTTCAGATTCTATATACTATTTTTATTTCAATTCATTTTTTATAAGTAGTTTTCTTTTTATGGGATTTAAATTTAGTGACCATTTTCTACTAATGCCCACAAACTCATTATCAGTTTTGAACTCACTTTTTCTTTTCCTTCACAAAATTCAAAACAACTGACTTGTTTCTTTCTCGCCCAATGATTAAAACATCCTATCAACTTGTACATAGTCACACAAATATCTGTCACTTTGTGTTATAAATGAAAAAACAAAAAAGAAGCCTTTCTTTTTTGACGATTCTTTTTGGTTGGTACGCACCACTCGTACGTTTATCAGCTTATCCTCAAGCTAACATTAGCCGAAAGAACTCATTTTTTCTCTCTTCTTCCCCTTTCCAAAATCTAATCTTTATGTCTTAAGATTCCTCCTCTTCGCTGATCTTTCCTGTGATTTGCGTGCACCATGAGCCACTTTCCTCGACATCTTTGGCTTTTGAAAACTCCGTAAACCATTTCCGGTAGTCACAATGGGTCTTGATTAATATAGAGTTGAGTTGCATCGGACCCCAATTAGAGGGAAACTCTGAGCGTCTTTTTTCTCTATTCATAAGACTCGATCTTAACATGACTTAATCATGATGATAAACTCACATTTGATTTACGTATTTTCTATATAGATTTCTTATTACGAGTTATGGTCACCAGAATTAAGGTTTAGTACTTAACTAGCAGGTATCATGACTTGATTCAAATGATAAATTATCGTCACTTATTACAAACTACTATGTTTATTGTGTTATTCTAATTAAGTTACATTGAGATTCTATAATAATCTTTCACGTAAAGAAGTCGGCGGATTCAAAGCTGGAACAAGAAAGGGGTGCTGTAGCCAAATCTATAAGGATTCTGGGGCTTGATTCCTGACAAAGAAGGGTTGCTAGGCTACGTAGACAACTATTATTCACATAATAATCGAGTGGAATGAAAAGACCCAGATCGAAGAACTTTATTTCATGGTTCGCTGCTTCCAATTTACTAGGAAAGGACCACAATTGGAAAGGAAAAACAGTCAATTTGTATAGCCTTATAGGGGAATAAGCCCTTGAATGTACTCTTTTTCCAACGATGATGTTTTAGTCTTTAGATATTGATAACATTCCCCCAATAATATCAATGTAAAATTCGTTGGACCACCCGCGACCGATTGATTTCTGATCTTTTTTCTACCACATGCAAAAGGATCAACCCTTAAATCAAATTATCAACCACCCAATCCTATCTTTCACATAATTTATCCACCAATGCCAACTTGTTTCATGTGGCAAAATTCTTTTGGGTTCTCAGAAATTTTTTCTTAAGCCATAGGTTTTCAAATCTCTTTTGATTCTCAAGCCATAGGTTTTGAAATCTCTTTCGACCAGGGATGTGAAAGATTAATGTCTTATCAATAAGGAAAATTATATAATACACCGTCAGTGGAGTTTAGCAGACTGCATAAGTGGGTCTTGAAGGGTGATACTGACATGTGTCCCCTAGGGACTAGATCGAAATATTTAAATTTATTTAATTCAGAAAATGGACATGTGTCAACTCCACAACCTGCTTGTGCAGTCCAAAATTTACACCGCCGGTATATCAAATTACTACCCAATTTTAAAAACAAAATTTATTCAAAAAATGGGTATGTGTCAACTCCTCATCCGCTAGTGGAGTCCAAATTTTACACTTTCAGTGTATTAAATAATTATCCTATCAATAAATGCTCGTTTCTAAAAGATCAAATTTGTATTTACCTTTACAAGATTATTACCAGTCATTCATTACCATTTAAAGTTTTGAGATTGGTAACATGTAGTTTCTATATTTAGTTGGAACTTGTTAGTTTTTCACCTAGCAAAACTCAGGGTCGGAAACATAAAAACAACGACAGAGATTTGCCTTGAAAATTGGAGGGGATGGATGGATGAACATAAAAAAGAAAAGATAGATAAAAATTGGGTGTGTAAGAAAAATCACTTTCAAATCACGAGCATATACTCAGCCTGGACCAGTGCATCTTTGGGCTATAGGATGGTCCTCAAGACGATGACCCAACAATCATATGTTGTATCTGTTTATGGTCGGAATTAAAGAAAAATTCCCCAATCCCCTTTTTGTGACTAATATCCACATCACTTAATTAACTCACTTCATAAAAATTTTAAAAAGAAAAAAAAAAAAAAGGAGAAAAAGAACAATAGATTCTATCACTTTATTCACTTATTATTTGATTGGGCAAAATTATTTCTTCACATAGCTATCAAAATAATCATAGATGCATATTGTCCTCTTTTATCTTTTTCTTTTTGGGTGCTTTTTTGGATTATTGGCTTAGCTCTGTGTGATATTTGAGAATTCCAATTTCAATGGTTAAGAAAATCTTACAAGGTTTGTCAACATTAAATTCCTCACTAAGCTTAGATGAATGTTTATGTGTTTCACCGCAAAAACGATATCTCTGAACATTTGATTCAATGGTTGATGCGTATGTGTATTTTCATAGATTGTTTTCCGATAATCTCTTTTGCCTTGATTAAAAAGAAATGAAAACTAGTTTTAGGTCTAGGGTTAGAATATTGATCTCAAATAAGTAGCTTGTTTGTATTAAAAAGTGAAATGGACAAAGCAAAGAACAAAAGAGGGTGAGCTAGATAGAGAGCAATGGTGAAACAAAGAAGTTTAGGGTTTACCCCACAAAACCAATCTAAACTGACACAGAATCCAATCCAACTAAAAAACCAGCAGCAGCACCTGTTGACTCTTCAGATATACAACAAAACCCAATCCATAATCTCATCAATATAATTGCATGCACATATATCTATCTGTCCAGTAGGTTTTCAGGTAGGCATCTGGAAAACTTCCGAAGCTCCAATTCCAATGATCTGAAAACGAATCAAAACTGCATCAATTACCCTTGTTTGGCATTTTGTTCTAAGTCCAATCGATTCATATCAGTTCACTGCCGTTTGAGGCCAATCTTTTGAGTCTGATATATATGCAATTAACTCTGTTTTTTCTTTCAATGGTTTCAACAATTAATCAAGAATTTTCCTTATTAGTTCATAGCACGGAATCATGGAGATTAGCTATTTTTAGAACTGAAGTGATAAGTTTGAATTAAGACTGACTGAGAATGACAAGGAAGAAAAATACTACTCATATATGCCATTGTGATAAGTTCAAGTACATATGTTGAAATGATCAACATCAGTAGTTTTTTAAAAATCTAAAAGGTAAGCACATGAGTTTTCATGTCAGAAGCAAGAAGCGAGCATTGGGGTGTCTTACTTTACTGACAAGTTAAACTTGCATGCCCCTCCGTTGGTTGAAACTTGAAATGAATTTCGACCAATCTGATAAGAATCTATCAATCTATCAGTCTGTCAAGTTTTGTTGTTTTCTAGTAAAAGTACAATTCTTTGATTTATTTGAGATCAGCTTTGTCTCCACTCTCCCAACTTGAGAGAATTTCTAGGTTAAACTGAAAACCCAGTTTTGAATCTTAATTAAGTAATCAAGTTTTTGGAGTCTGATAGCAGAATTTACAAGGTTGAAGCAACATGTCAAGTGTCAACCATTTCTTGTATTCGTACAATTATAGCTACAAACTGCTAAATCAAAGTAGGGTGTCCAAGGTCTAGGACTCTAGAGTGATTTTATTCATTCATAATAATTAATCATACACAGATTTTTTATAGAGAGAAAATAAAAAATAATAATAAAAATTTACAACCCTTCCTTTGAAACTGATTCTGATTTCCCAAATTCCTTCTCTTTCTGTACCTTGTCCTGCATAATCTTGTGGTTCCAAAGGAGACGGGTCATATTTATGCTTAACTTAACTTTTGGCAATTTAGATTCGCCAACTTGCTTCCACCCCCACAGTCCACACCATCACATATCTTCCCTCCCCACTGCTTATAAGTAGAGCACTCATGGCAATGTTCAATTCATCACAAGCCATTTCTCATTTCTCATTTCTCAACTCAAACTAATTAACCCTTTTTAGTAGTCGCCTCTTTCTTCTTACTCTTTTTCCCTTTTTGCAAACTATCTAATCATGTCAAGTCTCCAGTCCAGAGATTCTGGTTCATGGACTGCAAAACAGAACAAGCTGTTTGAAAAGGCTTTGGCCTTGTATGACAAAGACACCCCAGACCGTTGGCACAATGTTGCCAAGGCTGTTGGTGGAAAAACAGCTGAAGAAGTTAAGAGGCACTATGAAGTCCTCATTGAAGACCTTAACCATATCGAATCCGGTCGCATTCCCATTCCTAATTACAGGTCTCGATGATGATGATGATGAAGATGAAGATGAAAAGGTAATTGCTTCCTCTGTTTTCATCATGCATGTAATGTTATTTTAATTACAGTTTGCATGTTTTATTTTTATTTTTTTACTTTTGGGAACCTTTTTTTGATTGAGTCAAATGTTGGGGGGTGCATTATCTTTGAAAAAGTTGTGCCATCTTATGATTGCAAAGTTGCAAAAGTGACACGAAAAATCTAAGTTTTCAAGGCCTGCAGACTGGTCACCAATGTTACCTGCTTTTGTTGGTTTCAATAAATCTGAAGCAAGCTAGTACTATATATAATCCTATGGCTCTAAATTAAAGTTTGAAATTCAACAAAAAACATAAAATCAGTTGATAATTTGCCACATTGAGCCAAAATTAAGGCCTTTGGATAAGTTAAGTTTCAAACTTTGGGGGTGGTCCATTATCTGATATTTCTATTTGTCTGAAAGCCAAAATTTAGGCCTCCAAATTTCCTACCATACTCCCTAAACTCACTTCTTCCATAACTTTCAGCTTCTTATCCTGTCTCCATTTTTAAAGAGAAACCCCACATGACAGTTTCACACATGTTATAATATTCTTTCAAACTGATAAAATATGGGGCCATTTGACAATTAATTATGAGTAATAGTTATATATATAATATACTAAATCTCAATGAAGCAAAAGGGTTTATACTTTTTAGCAGTTGTTTGATATCAGCAATTTATCTCTTTTCTACTTTTACCTCCTTTTTGTTCTGAGAATTCTTGAAGCTGAAACTGATAGTACTTTTTTTCTGGGTTACTTTACAGGCTTCAAAGGTATCTTAAAGATGCAGTATGAAGTTACAAGCAAGCAGAGATGACTGTACGATTATATGAATATGTTAAAGCCAGAATTAAGGTTTTAGTATGAAAAGTGGACTTACGTACGTACGAATCAAATCAAATATGTGAAAAGCTGTCCCTTCCTAGCTATAGAATAGAATATATGTAACTTGCTTTTAGCCCTACCACCCAAATCTCCATTTTCTGTTATTCTATCATGTTCATCAATCTTATTAATGGAAACCATCTATGTATTTCAAATTTTCAATCTGTTGCATACTTGTCCACCATTTTTTTCAACTGTGTATCCCTCAAACTGATTCAATCGATTGATAAGTATGCAGTATTAGGTGGATGACAAAGCACAAGATAGTGAATAGAGTATGAAAAGTGATGCCACGTATACTCCAATAATAATAAAATTATTGAAAGTGATATTCATGTACTTCCCCTATTGTTTCCAAACAAAAAGTCAAAAGAAAAGCCTATAAATAATTCAGATTGCAAGGGATGGATGGAGACGAGATTAAATTTGGCCATCATGGGCCATATGATGAGGAAGGACCCAAGGAGGAGAGAAGGGTGCCATCATGGGCCATGATGAGGTTTTTAAATGGGCTTTGTAAAGCCCATGCTTATAACTCAATAGATATTTTGCTGACGGCCCGGTCTCATGAATATATCTCTTGTCTAAAAAGTAGGTAGCGAGAAACAATTATAATTTTGGCCCAAAAAAATAAATAAAGAAGAAACAATTAAAAGTCGATTTAGTTATCACTTTCAGAAACAAAACAATAAAGTTCATGGCATTGATTATATATGCAATATAATAAGGATAATTATTTGATACATTGACCGTGTAAATTTTGGACTTTACATGCAGGTTGTGGAGTTGATGTATGTCCATTTTATAAATTAATTTTGTTTTTAAAATTCAAAACTATTTCCGAAAGGACACATGTCAACCCTTAACCATGCATGAGTAGTTTGTCGAATTCCACTGACAATGTATTATATAATTTTCCATATAATAATGTCTTTAATTTGACGACAAAGAAAAAGAAGCAAGAATTTTCTTAAGATGATCGTTGTAGATGAGGGGTCGCTCTAAGTTAACGAGGTGGCCTGATTTCTCTATGCTTTGTAGCGTTGCTTTCTCCCCAATTTGCCTGTTTTCACAATTTGTGATCTCCAAATTAATAATGTGAATAATGAAAAAGTAACTAACTCATAAGTGGGGTTTTGAATTGAAAATTAATCCCAAAGGCATATATAAGAAAGCATTTTGAGCAAGCATGTCAAAGTTGATTAATACTACAAAAGAATAATTAGAAGAGTTGAAAGTGCAGCAAGTTACGTACCGTTTCAAGTTTTGGGCAGTGGGCATGTCAAAAATCCGGTCATTCTCTCCCCACAAAAGATGTATCCTCTGCAAATGACAATTTTACATCAAACACTTAACTTTGTTGAATCATCAATTATTCAGACTTTTCTACCTTAAATTCCTCATATTTTCAAACATTGTTGCTGTAATATTTGTTTGGTTTCATACGTGTTTATCGTTTAAAAGCATGCAATTTTTCTAAAGGAGCAGTTGGGATCAGGTTTTCCATGGAGTATGTGTTTTAGTGTCAAAAGGAGAATATTTTGACTTGTTGTAAGAAACAATTATCACTTCTAGATAATAATTTTTATATATTTTTATATAGGCAAATTATACGATATACTAGTACAAGTTCTAGTATATACTATGTATTAGAGGAAGTCAATAGCAAAATACAATTTGATTTCTAAAGAGATACTGATCACATGTAGGGATGACAATGGGGCGAGGCGGAGGCAGGTCCACCAACAAATCGTCTTGCCCCACCCCGCCCCGCTCCATCGCACCCCACTAGATATATATTTTCTAATAAAATATGTTTAATTTTCCTTTCTTGTTGTCAAAAAAAATATGTTTAATTAAATTTTATATAACAATTTATTTCATTTATTACAAATTTATATTATTAGTTTTTATGATTAATAATAATAAAAAAGTAATTTCAATAATTAAGTTAATTAAAATCTCAAAATTAATATAAATATTTTATCTAACTACTTAAACATTTCTAAAATATATAAAAATGAATTTAAAAATATTATTATAAATATATATAGGACAGGACGGGACGAAGATTAACATATACCACAACCGCCCCTCCCAAAAAAACGAGGGCGGACAAAACGGAACAGGGCGGGAACGACGAGTCAAGGCGTGTTTTGCCGTCCCTAATCACATGCACCAAAAAAATATACAAACAAAATCTTTTTCAAGTGGAGGACATATGTATAAGAATTACGATTTGACATTGTTTTTTATTTTATACTAATATATATATATTGGGGAGAATGAAAGCTTTCGATCTTTTAGGTGAATCGAGAGAGACAGCTAGCTCAGCTGGACTAACATAATTAATAAGAGACACATTAAAAAAATAAAAATAAATAAAACCCATAACTATTTTTTTAATTGTTTAAAAAAATCCCATTAAATAGACCCTTCATAGTTTATCACGTATATATGTATAGGTCATTTTACACATTTTATATGTCATATGGATAATATACTATATGGAGTAGATGAACAACCAAGAGTAGATTAGTTCACATTTCATTTTAACTTGAATACTTTTCATTATTAATCAATTAATAATTATAATTAATAATTTTTATCAACTTTATCATATGAAGACGAAACTTTGCTCACTTAATTTTTAATTTACCTGATGGTAACAAGGAATGGTGAATTCCTTGTCACTGATGACCAAAGCAGTTAGCATCTCCACCTTCTCCTTTCTGTAATTATTGTTCCCCTGTAATAATTTTCACAAAAATTCAATTCATTAGAAGGAGGAGTTATTAAATTTTCTAATTAATTTACTAACCATGAATCCTATTAAGCTTGTAATCAAAATTTTTACCTCCAAAATGTCTTGGTAAATCCAGTTAGGTAACTTGGGAAAACTGTAACAAGCAACTTGAAGAAGGGTGTCGACGCCTTTGACATTGACGGGAAGCAAATAATCCGGCCAGCTACTGAACCCAATCCGGTCGAGCCCATCACGGGTGATGGACTCGGTCAAGGCCATAACAGAGCAAGTCACGACCACGGACTCGACCAACTCAGGGAACATCTCAGCCATCTTGAAACCCACCATTCCTCCATAACTCAACCCTACCAATGTACATTTTTCCACTCCCAACTTTCTCAACATCTTGGCCATACACTCAGCCTGAAACTCCACCGACCGCTCACTCTTGTCGGTGACGGAGCCGCCGAAGAAGAGGAAATCAGGGACGTAAACAGAGTAATCTTTGGCCAAAGCCAACGCCTGGAATTGCCATGTCAGGATACCGTCAAAGCCGAAGCCATGGAGGAATACGACGGCGGGCTTTTTCGTTTTTGTGGTGGTTTGGGTTTGGGTTGGAACCCAGACGTTCATAACCGTCCCCGGTTCGATCTCTATAGTCTGGGGGGTTAACCCAGCAGCTACCTTCAATAACCCATGCAAGAAGAACTTGTATATTTTCAAGAAGCTCACCATGTTTTTTTTCCCCTTTCTATCAGCTTTCTCTTTACGTTTTTCTGGCTTTATGGAGAGGGCTAAGATCTCAGTTTATTTATACAATAGAATAGTCTTACTATTGAAATTTTTGTGAACAGTGTAATAAAATTTCACCCAAATCTGAAAAGTAATTGAATTTTAAGTTTTTTCCTTGTCTAGTCTTAGCAGAAATATAATTAAATTAAATTGCAGCCAAGGTCAATGAGTTAGGGAATAAAAAATCAATTAATCTTTGGTGTACTTGATTAATATTGGAGTACATCACATGATACACGTTTTATATATTAATTAATTAATGGATTCAACAAACGCTCCCTAATTTCCATATATGGTATTTCATTTTTTACATCCTTTGCTCAAGTTATAATTTTATCTTGGCTAATCATCACCCTTTTTGTCTCCTAAAACTATGAGACTAAGAACACTTTTTTTACGTACATAAATTATAATTGAGATTATTTGCCTTATAAAATTTCAAAATTTAGGACAACTTGTCCCATATATGTATCAAGTGGTAAATTATCTTAAGTTTGAAAAGTTAAAGGGGTAAGTTGTCTTGGATCTGAAAATTTAAAGGATAAATTGTCGAAGTTTAAATGATATTAATGCCCTTGGCATCTTAATTTATGGGGAAAAAAGGCTAATAAACCATTTTATTTTATAGTGTCAAGTTTGTTGTCTTCTTGCACAATTTGATTTGTTTTTAGGACTTTGTTTTGTTATAAGTACTCTATCCCTCCCATATCATCTGTCCACTTTTCCCCTAATAGAAGTGGACAGATAATATGAGACAGAGGTAGTACGCCATAGAAACCATTTTAGCATTTTTCATTTGACTGCAGATTTTCTATATTGCCGCCCCTTGCATTACTTTCCGGCTAAATTGAAAGAAATGTATGCATGACATACTTCCAAATTGCTCCTTCCGGACAAAATTGAAAGGAAAATTAAGAATACAACATCTCTGAACTATTATGAATTAAAACAAGCAAGTCGCCAGTCGGGGGGGCCAGGAGACCATATGCCCTACTTAATGTGTCATGCAGTAAGGTGGAGTTCGACATGTCTTAATTGAAAGCTACATCCCCTTTCAATTGAAAACTACCAACTAGCTAAATTGGCGTCAAAACTCAAAACAATGTTTGAAAAACCTAGATTTTTTTTTCTACGTATGACGGTATGACACATGTCTTTTTAGGAACAAACAAAAATCCTTTGGTTTGGGGCTGAGAGAGGTCTAAAAAGTTTTACCCGGGACTCGTGAGGAATTTGCGGATGTAAATGGTAATTACAAATTAGTCTAAGATGGTTTTATTCTATGATGCAATGACACAATGTCCAGAATCCAGATATAGTTGAGTGCCCGGCCCGCCTATTTAGAGTGCCACTGCCAACCATACCAAGGGAAGATCCTTAGCTTCTTGGCCTTTTGGCTTAACAATACTTGTTGATTATTATATGAATCACTTCCACCATCGCGGGGAGCTATGTAAGAATGAGGGTGGCCGTGCCCACTCTCAATTTCTAAAACTCTTCTTATTTATGTTGATTTTTGGATAGTGTCCATCCTAACTTGATTAAGTGAACTCACTCTTAATTGATTAATTCATCATTGTGTCTTTAAATTATAGTTCATAAACCATTAAAAAAAAATTTATGTATGTAGAGAGAATATTGTGCCCATTCTAAAAAAAATTTCTAGATCCGCCACCACATTAATCATGATTTTAGTTATTAAATTTATATAAGAAGGTTCTCCTATAAATGATCTTTGGATAAAAATATTAGACTGAATAAAACAATTCTATAATGAACCATATATATTAAAACCATAATAATAATACTATTTTTTTTTTGGTGAAAATAATAATAATACTATATTGAGTGATGAGGAGGTTCTACCAAGAACAATGGGGTAGGTTTGTTTCCTAATATTGTAAGAATCAGATCATTAAATAGGATTTTTATATTTTTTTCATCAGATTAGCTATTATTATGAGATTATTAAGTGGGATATTTATTCGAAATTAATACTTCCTCTGTCCCTAATTATAAGTCCCTTTTTGGTCAACCAACATCAAACTTTGACCAATGATTTATAAAATTATATAAAATTTAATTTTAAAAAAATATGTGTTCAAAATTTTGTAACTCAAAGTTTATAAGTATTATTTTTAAAAATTATATCACTTTATATATTTTTTATGAACAATGATTAAAGTTTGATTTGGTTGACCAAAAGGGGACTTATAATTAGGGACAGAGGGAGTATATATCATTATTATTGGTTATTATTGGGTGGCAATTTTGCAGGTTAAGTCGGTTCCGGGTCGAGTCTAGTCGGGTTCGGGTTTAACAAGTCCCGGGTCTTAGTTGATCGGATAGAATCGGGTTCGGGTCATTATGCTTATCGGGTTTAACGGGTTTCGGGTTATTTTAAATCGGATAAAATCGGATTCGGGTCACTATATATATCGGGTTATTTCAAACCCGGGTCATTATGAATCACGTAAATTCGGATATATCAAACATCAAAAGTTACAAAATCTAAAATTATCTAATTCTATAAATTTGGATAACTAATTAAAAAAATATAAATTTAGATAATATGGTAGTTTTATACTAGATAAAGGTTATAGGCATAGAATATAGCTAACAAATCTAATAGAATTAAAATAGTATATAGAAAAAATTGGTTTAATTCGGTGGAGGAAGAATGGAAAATTAAAACTAGTTTTATGTCACTAATGTGATTATATGTGAGTAGTATTAATATAGAAAATACATTATATTAACTAGTTTTATGTCACTAATGTGATTATATGTGAGTAATATTAATATAGAAAATACATTATATTTATATACGTATATAATAGATAAAATCAATTGATGATTGGATTAAATGCTTTCTTATCAAATCATATCAGTATATTAATCAATAATTATAATTATGTTAGACAATGTCATTTTGAGAATTTGGATTGCATTAAATTGAATTTAGTTTGAAAGATTAATTTAGTACATTAAGAAATTTTATGTTACAGTAATTTTTGTTTTTTTTTTTAAGAATTTTATAATTGCAACTTAGAAATTGAAAATCAAAGAAACTATATATATTATAACATGGGTAAAAATAAAACCATAAATTAAGTTCGGGTTAATTCGGGTTCGGGTCACTTGCATAGGCAGGCCATTTCGGAGTACGAGTCATTTTAAATCGGGTTAAGTCGGATATCGGGTTAAATTTTATCGGATTTTGTCGGTTTCGGGTTATCTCGATTCAGGTTAAATCGGTTTCGGGTTATAGTAATTATTCATATTATCGGGTTTAATTCAGTTCGGTTTAAGTCGGTTTTATCGGATCGGGTCATACTTTGCCACCTATAATCATTATATCATATAAGGTTATAAAACAACTAAGCCAAGTAAATCTGGCTCCAGCTAGGTGGATTAAATAAGTTCTAAACCATTATATATAATTGCATTCCTATAGCTAGTCAAATGAACATCTATCGTTTTATCTTCAAAACAGGAAAAAAAAAACACAAGTAAAATATAAGTAATGGGGAAAAAAAGCAGAAAGAGGGAAACCCTGAAATTGTGAAATCAATGTTGCATTCTCTCTCCAATAACTTGCCTGCACACTATAATTTGAAAAACACATTTATATAGCAAAATATTATGAATTAAATTTCGTGAGTATACAGAAATTCTAATCCTAATTAGAAATGGGTTTTAATTAATTAAGGTGGAAAGCATTTTGTGTATCAAATTGTCAATGACTCAAGTGGAAAAAGGAAGAAAAAGAAGAATATATATTGAAAGTGCAGTACGATACCGTTTATGTTTTGGGCAGTAGCCACTGGCGAAGTCAAAAATCTTGTCATTCTCTCCCCACAAAAGATTAAAGATGTATCCTCTGCAATGATTAATTAACAATTAATTTGATATAAAAAAACCTAAACTTGAATAAGATGTAGTAATATTATACATAATGAAGTCAATTTTTAAATTTTTTATTGACTGAAACATATTGACAAGGAATTTTGAAGTACTTCAATATAATAATTAATTAATTAATTATCATATATTGAATTCTTCAAAAAAAAACCATATATATATGAAAACAAATTAGATCATGAACATTTTTCAGATTTTATATATTATTGATAAAGGTCCAAGAGTTATTTTTCTTGGTCAAACTTGAATTTTCAAAAGATGATGACAATAAAGAAAAAATACTTTTCTCATGTTGATAACAAGGAATGGTAAATTCCTGGTCACTGATGATGACCATTGCATTTAGGAGCTCCCCTTTCTCCCCTTTTTCCAGAGCAGAACAAATTATTAGGAAAATTAATTAGGAGAGTTAAGCTTTCTATATGTGTAAATTAACGAAGCATCAAATTCTGTTACAAATACTATCATTAATAATTAGTTTTTCTTAAGGAAACAAATAGTACTAATTAATGAGTAATTAGAAAGTTGAGAATTTTCAGAATGCTCACCATTTTTCTCTTCTCTGTCACTGTCACTCTCAGGAGAAACTAATCCCTTCTTTATAAAAAGACATATATATTATTATAATTGATTGATTTGATAGCATTAATTCATTGTGATAATCATATCTTTGCATGTTAGGGTTAGCTAGCTAGGCTTGTTGGTTTTGTCCCTTTACAGCAGAAACTACCCTATTTTCCTCATAAATTTTATCATCCTTTTGACTTAAAACATTTCTAGTTCTTCAATAATTAGCAAAAAAAAAAAA
>AWWV01011123.1:0-12146 GCA_001974805.1 Corchorus capsularis
CGACTTCTTTGTGAGGGAGCTGGCAAGTTGTACAAGTATGGAGGAGGCCAAAGCCCGCGCCTCTCGAATGCTGGACAATCTTGAAAAGTCCATCAAAAACGCTGCACAAGAGTGGGCACAAAACCTTCACAAGGAAAATAGCATGTTGAAGGAACAGATGCAAGCCTTGGTTCAACAAAACACAGTCCTAAAACGTGCTGTCGTAATCCAACATGAACGTCAGAAGGAGAGTGAAGACAAGAACAATGAGTTACAACATTTGAAGCAGTCGGTGTCCCAGTATCAGGAGCAGCTTCGAACTCTAGAAGTGAAAAATTATGCCTTAACCATGCATTTGAAACAGGCGCAGCAAAGCAACCCTATCCCTGGGAGTTTCCATCCCGATGTCTTCTAAACATAAATAAGAAAGATCAAATTTTTCAGCTTTATAAGTAGTATAGAGTTATATTACTATAGTATTAGCATATGTATATCAATTCTCTGTTTGCTTCCGAGTGTACATTCCTTGTGTAATTTAGAATACCTTATTCTTTTTTTGTCATCGATCGTTAATTCTATTGTCCTTTTGACTTCAAATATTTCTACTTCTTCCATAATTAGGAAATCGAATTTTGACTTTTAAATTTTTAGCAAATCGAAACCTGCAAGTAAGATTACGGAAAATTCCATATAATCAGAAAAATTGACCAAATTTTGTCCCATATGACGTGTTATTGCTAATGATCCCATGTTTTGTAGCAAAAATCCACTTAAATAATAGTGTAACCCATACCAATTGTGTAAGAATACATTATGAGGGACTAAATTTCAGATTAATTTTTCTGGTCATGTAACAAACACTCTAAGATTACAGGGTTCTGATAAAGAGGAATAAGAAAAGGAATTAGGCGAAAAAAAAGGTCTGGGGCCTGGGCTGAAATACTGGACAAAATAAAGACGTCAGGTCCAAATGTAAAGTTAATGTGGATGTATACTGTTATAAGAAGATCTCGACCAACTGATTTACATTGCTGGCCCAAACCATTACCAAGTAACCAAGATTAAAGATAAGATGCCCAAAGCCAACCCATTTTTTTTTTTTAAGTATATACAAGTTAACCTTAATCCTATTCATTGTATTCAAGCCGGATTGATCTACTGTAAAAATAATGATTGAAATAATAATTTTTCTCATTTATAAGATTCAGATTTAAGATTTTACTTAAGGAAAACAAATGTGGAACCAATTGAACCAACTAATATGGAGTAGGAAGATAGGAATAATTTGAACAAGGAATGTAGAGTTTTATTTTTGAAACTTTTTTTTAGGGATTGAAACTTGTTTTATTTGCATGTAATGTAATGTAGTCATTAGTTTAGTCTCTTTTAAAGATTCAGACTATATATTATTATATAATAATTTAGGACATATTTCAACAAAAGAAAATTGCAATCCTACTAAATAAAGAAGTAAGGATTAGGTAATTTCTTTATATGCTTACACGGTTAGACCTAATAAGAATCAGATTATGTGGGGATCTTAATTTTATTTTATAATTATAATAAGGTTTTTTTTTGGTTAAAAATAATAAGGTTATTAGACAACTAAGCAAAATCCAAAATACCCATATTTTACAACTGGCTCCACATGAGCTAGGTGGAGTAAATCAAGATCTAAAGTCTAAACCCACAATGTAAAATCGAGCTATTTCTTCAAAATTTGGTAAAATGACACAAATTTGAAAGGAGTTAAAACTAATGTGTTTTGTAGTCAATGAATTCACCACTTACCGTTGATAAATAAATTAATAGTCAAATCCATCATCCTTGCAAGCAATACTAAATTTTCTTAACAAGCTATAGAAAATTTATTAATTTACTCTTCCAAGCTACAAATAGAAAGGGCTCATTTATGTTTCTTCTTTCTTGTTCAAGTGGAAACAAGTGAAAAGTAGATTAGACATTAGAGTATTATAATTTCCTTTCTTTTAATATTTGGCTTGAGAGGTTGAGAGAAAACTTCCAAGAGGTGAGAATGGAGGGAAAGGGATAGACTTCCTACTACCCAAGAAAAGGATTGAAAATATTAGGTATCCAACAATTATGAACTAACAATTTTTTTTGTCTACATCTTTATTCCAGCATATTCCTATAATCATATACTAAGAGACCCTTTTATTCATTTTTTATAACTTAAAAATGTCAATCAAAACAAAGAGAGATTAAATTCATCATCTTTTTCAGCATCTAATCACTTAGAACAAAGTTCCAAAATGGGAGTTAGAAAAGCCCATCTGAAAATTATCATATGCTATGTTAGGGAATTTGGAGGATATGGTTTGGGATTAAAGTTAGTATTTCATTTACCATTGTATAAATTGACCCTCTAATTTTTACCAATCAGTTATAGTTGAGAGTATTTTCAAAGGGTATATAGGAAGATAAATTCTTAATCGAGACTGACACTGTGAGGTGATTCATACTTTTCAGGATGCTAATATGTGCGCGGATTATTTAATACAATGGGCAAATAAGCTCATTTGATTGATGTTAAAGAACTAATGAATCTTTCTGGTTGGCTCCATCATTTGATCCAAGAATACCTATTGGGTGTTGCTCCATCTTGGGGTGTTGTTAGCTAAAGCGGTCCTAGACCGCTCTTACATACCCAAAAAAAAAAAGATAAATTCTAAATTACAAATTCTTATAGGTATATATTTAATTGAAAGAAAATTATGCAAACGCTGATCACCATATATATTATAAAGCATTATATAGTACAAGATGATAGTCAAGCAGTATTATATATATTCATGACATTTAACCAATAGACCCAAGATGACCAAATTACAGGACCCAATTAATTTAAGAAAAAAAGAAAAGAAAGAATAAAATCCAAGCCACTAGGAAATGAAGATAGAAATGGCCTGATTAATCCATCAGGTTTTTCCTTTTCTAACTTTATACAAGTCAATATCCAACTTGAACCTCCAGCTACAGATCAAGCTTCACTGGATACCTATGAATGCAACCTTGCCATGGATTAGTAGCCGAAGGCTTCACATTCCTGAGTGCAACCCACACAGCACTGTTACACTTAAAACCACTTCCAAAAGCAATCTGCCAAACACGGTTCCCCTTACGCATCCTTCCTTTGGCCTCTATATAAGACAGTTCATACCAAATTGAACTCGACGATGTGTTGCCAAATCGATGGAGTGTCATCCTCGAGGCCTCGGCATGAACTGGAAGAAGCTGCAAATTCTTCTCGAGTTCATCAATCACAGCCCTGCCACCAGCATGAATGCAGAAATGGTCGAAAGCAAGCTTGAAATCTGGGATGTAAGGCTTCACTTTGGCATTGAACAATTTTTTGGCAACCAAAGTTACAAAAAACAGAATTTGCTCACTTATGGGCAAAACCAGGGGACCCAATGTTGTAATATTGGTCTTAAGTGCATTCCCAGCAATTGCCATCAAATCTTTAGACAAGGAAACCCCAGTTTTCCCAGCATCATCTTGTTCTTGATAAACACACTTGAATGCCTTGTCATTTGCCCCACAGTGTGTCCTGACCACATGAACAAGCTTGTATTTGCTCTTCCTTTTATCTGATGGTTTGTTTGAAAGCAAAACTGCAGCACCCCCAACTCTGAATAGGCAATTTGGTATCAACATTGATTTTTTGTTCCCAAAATACCAATTCTGAGTTATGTTTTCAGTGCTAACAACAATAGCATAACTGTTTCTATGAACTTGTAACATATCCTTGGCAAGATCAATAGCTATAACCCCAGCACTACAACCCATACCCCCAAGATTGAAGCTTTTAATGTTTCCCCTCATTTTATACTTGTTAACAATCATTGCAGACAAAGAAGGAGTTGGATTAAACAAGCTGCAATTAACCACAAGGATTCCAATATCTCTTGGCTTAACATGAGTATTAGCAAAAAGATTATCCAAAGCACCAAACATCACCTGTTCTGCTTCTTCCCTTGCAGCAGCCATTGTTGGCCTTGGAGGAAGGTAATGCATTGCTTCAGGGACACATGTCTCTTCCCCAAGCCCTGATCTTTCTAGAATCTTCCGTTGGAACTCCAGAGATGACTCATCGAAATCACCTGTCAGCATGGAATGTTCCATGAACTGTTGGTATTTGACTTTGAGGTGGGAAGGAGGGAGAAAACAGGAGTAATCCAACAAGTAAATGGATCTGGGTCGGGTCATGATGTAAACGGTTGACCCGAACACAAGAAAAGCAGAGAACACAATGACACTGACGAGATTGTACTGAAGTTGAAGCCATAAGTGATGAATATCATCAAGGTCTAACCTTGATGCCTCAACAATAATAACAGACATTAAAGGGATCAAACAAAGTGTCAAAAGATGACTTATTAAGTAATGGTAACCAAGTTTAACATACTTCAAGTTGACACTTTGTAAGAAATCAGGCAACCTCCGACTCTGCCGGATCTGAACTCCACCATTGCTCGAACTATTACTCATCATGAAAAGGGTAAATTCTAAAGATTGGGTTTTTTTCCTCTCTCTCTCGTGTTCAAGAAAACGAATAAAAGTTGGGTTCTTGAGTTGAAAGAGCTAAATTAGAATGAAGTGAAATGGGCAATCTTGGAGGGTATTCATAGGGGTATATATAGTGAATATGAAATCGAGGTTTTAGGGAGAGTTGGGTAAGGTTTAGAGAGGGTTGATGCAACTACAACAACGACCGGCGCCCATTAAAGAACACGTAGATTGTTAGATTTCTATTAGTAGAATGTTATAGAGAGGAAGGAGAGTTGGAAGTTGGGAGTTTCCTGATCTGTTTTCTTTTTTAATAACTTCTTCTTGCTGCTGCTAACGCCAGCCAGCCCCTCCTTAAATAAGAAAGTCATTTCTATTTATTAAATTCTTTTTTTTTTCTTTCTTCCTTTTTGGGTTCCAATCTTCTTTGACCATGAAACTTCTTTTTTCACATTTATTTATGGGGAGTTTTAGTAATGAAAGGGAAAGAAAACCTTAAATAGACAGAAAGTTGGGGTTGAAAAGTGAAAACTTGAAAGTGAAGAACATGGCTGGAGGAATGGAGAAATCCAAGGGATGATGCTTCTTGGTTTTCCAAAAAAAGATTTGGTTGTGTTTTGGGTCATTTTTTGGGCCTTTGCGAGAGTTGAGTCAAAGAGAAGAGAGCGGAAGTTTCAAAGTTGTTTCCTTGCACGGCTATAAATTTATTTAAGGTAAATTGAATAAAATAAATATGAAAGGGAAAGGCCATGTTTGGTTGGGTAAATGGCATGGGCCTTTTCCTTACCAATTTTACCTCATCAATCAATCACTATGTTATAAATTTTGATTATTATAAAATTGAATCCGAATTTGAAGATTGGAAATTGAAATTGTGGGGAAAAGAGACATATTTCTTTTTCTAGTACAATGATTTTGGGGTAAATGGCCAAAAAATTGCAATTAGTTACAATGTCAACTAGAAAATCAGTTTAATATAAGTTTCTGTTTCCCATTTTAGTGCTATAAGCTATTCAATTAATTACACATTTTACTCACCTTATTATTTGGGAATGATCCTCCCTGTCCATTACCACAAATGTCCACTAAATTAATCTAAAAATGGTGATAATTACATGTTAGAAATCAAAATTGAATAGAAAATAATTAAGTATCCGAATTGTTAACTCTATGCATAGTGCACCATGTTTGAACCGTGAGGACCTGAGTTCAGGCCTCTCGGAATGTGGGTTTAATTAGTTATTTTGTTTGTTTAGTTTATATAAGTAGTTCATTTAATGTATTTTCTTAATTTGGTTTGAATTCTCATGAGATCTTTGAACATTAAAAAAATCATTTTTATTGTAATGAGATTTCATTGTACTTGTAAAAAATTAATAGAAAATAATCAAAATCTAATTATAAATGAAAAAAATGGTATTAAATGATTTTTTGATAGTAATGAACTGATAAAAGTAAATGAAGCTAGTGACTAGGGTCGCAAAATGCCGATGCATGTCCTATCTTCCTGCAACAAAGAATGGAGCTGATTTGGAGGATCATCCCAAATCATAAGTCTCTGATCAATAGCATGGGCTAACGAAGAAATGGTATTAAATGATGTCATACTGATAAATAACTTTTACCCAACAAGAGAGAAAACACAAATTTGATATCATGAAAGTGCATTTTTTAAAAATTGGTTAATCCTTTCATATTCCTGATTTGAAAATGATTAGTTTCAACCTAATACAATTTGAAAATACCCTTGGTTAACCAAAAGAAATGGAGAAATGATTTGAATAAATATATTCACTTCTTTTGAAGCACTGAAGAGATTATTTCCCTACTTGTTCATGTGAAGAGATCTATCTAATGAAGTTGAAGGTCTTGAACTTGAAACATTTTATCAAAGTGCATTGCCAAAGGGAAAATTTGGGTATAATAACTCATTTTAATTCGAAAGGAATGTACAAAAATACATTAATTCCCCACAAATAGAAATGGAAAAGCAAACTAGCCGCCCATTTAAATGCTTCGAACTGATTTTTTTGGGTGAAAACTGAAGATTGGGTATGGCGTATGGGGGACCATTATATAACTATAAATACTATGTATTTATTTGTGAACCAAAAAAAAATACTACGTATTTGGGTTTGGCTAGTCAAATTTGCCTTCTTACTTGTAATAAAATCGTTGTCATCATGAATTCATGGGGTAGGGAAGGATAACTTCTCCTAATTCATATGATTCATGATGATAAGTATCTCATCAAATATTTTTCAGTTATATACTTATATAAGTATATATATAGGTTTATTATCTCAAAATATATATATATATATATATAGGTTTAGTATGGGATACTATTTAATCTTTAATATCAAAGCAAATCTTTTCACCAAAAAGAAAAAGATCAAAGCAAATCACTAATCCATTTTGGAGAATTATGAAGTATTTTTTCTTTTTATGAATTTTGTCAATTTTATAGATCACTTGTGTAAAGGATATTTGTGGACATAAATTGGATGCATTCCTTTCTTTAGTCGCTTATAATAATGTTCATGAGTATCTCATCATCCATTTTGAAAGTCAAAATTGACCACCAAACAATGTCATATCATTTGCAATTTGCTATGCTTTTTTTTTTTTTTTGGCCTGAGCAATTTGCTATGTTTAAAGTTTAAACATTAATTTCGTGACTGTATTTTGTGGCTGAATTTATTGCTCCGTGTGGAAAATTTTAATGGGTTTGGACTTCTTCCACCCCTTTTGGTTTGAGAAAGTTGAATGGGTCTTTGGAAGGCTCCCCACTGTATAAGGCAAATGAACAAGTTGGGTGAATACTTTTTTTTAATTATTATATGTTTTAAGGAAGTTGGGTAAATTTTAATAGTACTACCATCTAATTATTGATTAATGTAAATGATTATTTGATCTAAAAAAAATCTTTTATTTCATTTCTACTTTAGTCCTTAACATTTAATATTGTTCCATTTTAGCCCAACCTTCCATTTTGATCACTTTAAAATGTATGAATTCAAATGGAATAACTCCAAAATTCAAGACCAAGTTAAATGATAATAAAATGTTAGATAAAATTTAATTACTTTTTTTTGGTAAAAAAATTAATTACTTTGAAAAAAAAATCAACAGAGAGTAAATTAGGTACACATAAAATGGCAATTGCCAAAAAAAAGTACTAGCTTTTTTTTTGCTACTCATGAATATGATATTGAAATGGACTACACAATAGGAGGTAGACCTCTCGTTTCCCATAATCTCACCCTGCCCATCTCAGGTTTCGAACCCAGGATAATAGTAAATCTTATTATTGTTTCATTTTTCAAAACGGTTATTTTTATTTTTAATTATATTATATATGCTACAATATATCATATATATGGCATCGTGCGACCTTAGTCGCTAGTCTTTACATATCTTGTTCATTTGTATAAAAAAAAAATTCATATATATAACAAATTATAATTTTCATAACAAAAATATTGAGATTCATAATAATTTCTTTTAGCACATAGAGCTGGAGAGACTGGCACTTGAGCATTTGCTCAATAGTAAGGTGCATATTCTCTGAACCGCGATATCTCATGTTCAAGTTTTCACTATTAAATGCGTATGTGTTTTTGTGCAGTTTTATACTTGGTTTTTTAAGTTTGTTATTATATAGTTAGTTTATTTGGTCATTTTTCATTAGATACTTGGGCATATGATGAATTATTTGATTGCGATGAGATTTGAATATATCCTCTTAAAAAAAATTGAGAGATTGGGGATTTTGCAGTTAAAACTTCAATGTCAAAACTATGAGAAATTTCATTTCTTATACATAGACCATTGAGGCAAGTGGTTGGTTTAATTATTTGACACTTGTTATCCTTAAGCAAGATCTCGAGTTCGAATCTTGTATATGAAAAAAATCATTATTGATAGAGGTTTACCCATAATAGACCAACCCAGTCCGAATAAGGTTAACTTGTAAATATATATAAAAAAAAAAATCGGTGAAATCTACGGATAAGTTACAAAATTTGGGGTGGCCATGATTGATGATCCGTCCTACCTATTCTAGAGTCCGCTCCATATTAAAACGTATTTGCTTAGGTATAACCGTATAAGCATTGAATTTTGGATTAACATATATATTCATAAATAAATTTGGTGGAATACTTTTGGCCAAAAAAATTTGGTGGAATACTAATTAATGTATTTATTATTTTTAATTGTTCTTGGAGAATTTGGTATAAATAACTAATATTATCATAATATATACTCCAAATATATCAATATCGATTGTTTTATATTATATAATATATATACTAATACTTACATGAGTTCTTAACTCATCAATAAATTCATACCGATAAAGGTTAACCTAATTAAATCGTGATGCATAGCTTAATTAATGAATATTATTAGACCTCAATTTATTTATATCTAACGTGCTTAATTGCACCGAAAATTTTAAATATATATTCAAGCCTGGAATTTAATGATGTAAGTTAACTCGTTTAATCTGTTTATCGTATATCCATAGAATCATATGAAAGATATCATCCCTCTTTCCTTTAATCCTTAAATTTTTGTTATAAATTAATTTCGTGGTGTTATGTGAAACAAATTTTGAGGCATATTTATATAAAATCAATGTGCTTTACATGGCTGAATAAGTGAATATTTTATTCTCAAAGGAAAAGTTTGTGACAGATATTCTTAAGAGAACTATATATGACCCTGTTTAATTATTCATTATTCATCTCATCATCTGTCCACTTGCCTCCCCATATATTATATATTCACTACAATTATTTTTTTTTTTCTAACTTTCTTTTTTCGTCTTGGAAATGGAGGTGCCAGTAAGGTTCTCCATGCCTCTTTATTGCCTTTTCCCTCTTTTTTATCACTTTCAGTTGTCATTGTTATAAAGTTTAGTACTCGTATTATAGGAAGGAAGAGAGAAAAATTAAAAATTTTTTGTTAAAAGAAAAAATTTCGAGGTTACGGATCCTAACTTGTTCCTTGAATATGGACCAAATTACTATGTCAATCCATGAATCTATCATTATTATTATTATACCACTAATAATAAGAAAACTGCACGGAGTATATTTTATCTAGTGATCTTAAGATTCTGTATTTAAAAAAATTCTGAATTATTAAATTGAATCAAAAGGGTACTGCAGCAGAGCAAAGAGAGATGACGATTTGCTTGCATTGCATGGAATCCGTGGAAGAATGAAGAATCCCATAAAAGATATATGTTGGGGCTCTAAGCATTTAGAACTACTATGCATTTATAAATGAAAAAATTACACTCGACAATATGTTGCTTTGGGTACCAAATGAAATCGTGAAGCTCACTGCCCAAAGAGTATTTCAAGTCCATCCAATTTTATAACCCAATGCCAAGGCAACCCAAATGCCATTAGTTTCAACTTTCAATTCCCTAAAAAACTCTTTCATTGCTTTGCGCTTGGTTAAAAAAATAAGGGCTTAATAGATCAAATGTCTCTTGAACTATTGCAAAGTGGATTAAAAGGTTCCTGAACTTTAAATTGGGACAATTAAACCCTCCAATTATTAATTTTGAAACATTTTAACTCCTCATTGAATAAACTTTGTTTGCATGAAATAAAATAAGAAAATGATTCCGAATTAATAGACAAGATAGATCTCGAACTTTGACAAAGGACAAAATAGCCCTCAAATATTAACAAAATAAGATAAAATATCCCTTGAAGGGGCTAAATTATTCCAAAATTGTGAATCAGATGGATTAATTGTCCCAATTAAAAGTTCAGTGATTATTTTGTCCCTTTTTGTGATAGTTCAAGGACTATTTTCTCCATTAAATTATTTTGAGTGGTGACAAGGATAAGGGAGGGAAGTTAGTGGTCAGAAACGGATCAACTAAAAAATGAATTAACTGTTCCAATTTGGTGATTAAATTCAAAAACCACATTTCACCCAAAGGAAAAAAAAAAGAACTTTAAAAGGAAGCAAAGCAATTATCTCTCTTCAATCGACTTTCTTGTAATGGGCTTATGGGGGACTGGACGGCTAATTAGTATGGTGAGGCCTCCAATCTAAGAGCCCATACGAAAAGATTCGGTCCAAAACTCTAGCCCACGAATAAAGCCCATTTTCTTCACTCAATTCTATGATCTTGACTATTGAGCAATGTTGCTTGGGTTTTAGCTGTCAAGAAAATCGAAATTTCTGAATCAGAATAAATCCAAATTTAAAGAGTGGACGCTTTCATACACTCATCACTTGCGCCTTCAAATAAAAGACAACGCAATGATTAATTCAAATAAAAATTCAAAGCTCAAATTGTATTTTTGAGATAACTTGAAGGCTAAAACGTATACTAAACCAATTTTAATATCGCAACGGAAATCAGAAATGTCAAATATGCGATAAACGAATTCGTTGAACAATCAAGAAAATTCAACCAAGAAAATTGTTACTACTCGCTGATTAATTAGTCCATTTTTTTTTTTCCCTCCCAAGAGCAAATTGTCACTATTTTGTTGTATTGATGAGGATATTTGATGATTGTCACATTTTATATTTTGGTCGCACTGGAACATGTTACGGAATCTACATTTTTTTTAAAGGCGATCGAGGAGGAATCTACAAATTGTATGAAATGAAATACATAAAGGCATCCTTCGATTTACCACAAATGGATTGTTTGGATCTGACTAAAAAGGGGAAAGCGACAACTAAAGTATCAGTTATATACAAATTATTTAAGAAAATTTAAATGCCAATTCTTACCAATATGAAATGAAATATATTAAATGCCCAAAGTCAAGTTGTTCTAATTTATATATATTATGACCAATTGTTCAGTCATGTGAGAGCTTTAGTGCTATATATATGTCCAATTGTTCGTAGCAAATATATATATATATATATATATATATATATGTCCAATTGTGCAACTATGTTTTTCATTCGACAATTAAACTTGAACTTTAATTTGTAAGACTACTAAGGTTAGGTTGAATCAATAAACATAGGAGCTTCTATATTTGTATAGAAATTTATAATAGATTGTAAATTGTTCGTTCAATATCAAGATGGGTTTACTTTGTGATCTATGGATCAATCAGAGTTGAGTTGTGTCCGGATCACTCAATATTTTGTAATTGTCGAAACCTTCATTTTGAAAAAGTTTACACTAAAGCGAAAATAAGAAGATATCGCACGTGTTAAATATTTATAAAAGGTTCAAATCTCTAAATCAATCAGATGATTCAGATTATAAAAGCATCGAGATCTAGACATGGAGAATAGAAACTATGTTCAATTCATTATAATATATATATGTCAAAAAAAAATTCATTATAATATATATGGTATCATTATTGTAAATATCTCATTTTTTTTGGATGTACATTACATTATTTTTGTCTTAAAGAAGGATTGCGTTAATATACGCTTTGTTCAATTAATTCGATCTATGATATCTACGAGATTACGTTCCTAATGTATATGACTAATCTACCATTTTGCCCCTTGAACTTGTAGTGTTTAGACGTTTTGCCCCCCGAACTTCAATCTTGGACATTTTGCTCCCTGAACTTCAATTTTGGGACGTTTTGCCCCCTCAACTTAACGGATCCGTTAAG
>AWWV01011124.1:0-23988 GCA_001974805.1 Corchorus capsularis
CCCCCCCCCCCCCCCCCAATATAAATTATGCATATTTTTCGGTCATTAAACTGAAGCTTGTACTTACAGCTTCGCATAGTTTACAGGCAATGCAACGTTCTTCTCCAGTTGGATATCGGCGAAGAGCATGCTCACCTCGAAAACGAGGGCTCAATGGACCCTTCTCAAAAGGATAGTTAATCTGCACAATGAAAGACAGGTTTGCATCATACAACTGCTTCATTTCAAACCCAAAAAAAAAGGATTGCGAAGACACTTACAGTAACTTTTTTCTCAAAGAAATACTTGAGTGTCAGCGAGAGACCCCGAACCATTTCAGTAAGAAACAATGTGTTTATGCTTCGCTCAAAAACTGCAATTGCTCAGAATATAAGAACCCATTCATGGCCTAAAATAAATTAAGTAACAAGTAGAGAAAACAGAAACATTTCTTTTGTGCGACATTACCGGAACTCCAGTCTTTTGAAATCTCCTTAGCAAGTTGCTCTCTTTCCTCATCATCTACAGTTTACACACATGAAAAACATCCATAAACAACAAAATAGCAGCCTTTTAAAATACAAATTCTTATCAAGCAGGGCTAGAAGTTCTGCATCTATAAAGCTATTGCAGGCATTTCCCCATTTACAGTAGCATAACGAATTCAGTTGGAAAAGGAATTACATTTCTCCTGTTTTCTTTTAAAAACTCAAACTATGGCTTTCAAACATGTACACGTTGAGAACTATTACAAAAATGAGAAGATTATAAATAAAAGCCAACCTTTCTTGGTGCTGTATGAGTGTGCACTGAGTCGCAGCCCAGAGTGCTGTGAACCTTGCAACACTTGCCCTGACACAGCCTATACATACATAAACCAAAAAGAAAAGTGGGGGAAATCAGCAACATAAAGATAAACAAATCCTCAGAAAAAAGAAAACTAACTCAAATTCCTATTTTGATAAACAATATTAATAAAATGTTTACTGCAACCCACCGATGAAAATTTACCCTTTACAATAAATCATTTCCAAATGACGATAGCAAATGGAAGAATTGAATTTGATTTTGGACCATCCATTAACAGATTCTATATGAAATGTAACTAAACCTTTTTTGGCCAGAAATGTACTTAAACTAGGGCACAACTGGAAAAGAGGAAATTAGGTTTGGAGAAAAGAGTTCTTACGAGGTGTCGAGCTCGGAGAGCGTTGACAGAGTTGCGAGCAAAGATCGCAGCCATTGGAATCCTTTGTGGTGATCTGATGGATGAAGACGATTAGGCCTTCGGCGATCGGAGCTGTAAATTCGAAGGAAATGGAGAACTTCCTGATTACTTGGGCGGATTTTCACTTTTCAGATTATTTTTTGTTCTTGATGCTTGTTGCTTCGAGTCGGCTTCATTCAGAATGAAACGCTGCGTTTTGGGCAATTGCAAAGCCTGTTTCAGAATTCTAAATGTGGGCTAGATCATTGGCTTGGCCCAACCAATCGACCATGGAGTAGGCCATTAACCCAATCCGGACATTTGAATAGGACGGTGTCGTTTTAATGTCGTTTCTGTAGATGTCTAAAATCTCTAATCCAAATTGTAGGGTTTAAGGGAGGAACCATAACCAGCCTCCGATTTCCTTCTTCAACCTCCGGCTTCCGCCTTCCATAATTTCCGAAACCATAGAAGAAATGGCGTCGTTTTGCAGATCAGCGATAATGGCGAGTTCTAGGTCCGCCGCTTCTCGATCCAGAACCATAACTTTAAAGAGCCTAACACCAAAACCCGTGTCTTCTCCTTTCTCTTCTCCATCAACAAGATCCCTTTCCGGCGCTTCAAGGTATTTTCTTTTTGCTTTTTCCATGTAAATTCAATTTCAAAATTTTAAATTTCTTACCTTTGACTTGAAAGGATTCTATCGGTATTGGGAGGAGTAGAGTCGATGATGCCACTGCATAGTGCCATTGCATCTGCTCGGCTACGATCAAGCATCGCCGTCGATTCCTCCTGTTGGAGCTGGCTCTCTCAAGGTATTTGTTTTATCTGTTTTAATTGTCTGACGTCAAAAATTGAAGCTCCAATTCGTCCACTGGATTGGAAAAAGAATGTGGGCAAAGGAAAATTTAAATAATGCTTGATGAATTGCTTTACGTTTTTCTTAAGTATGATTAATTCTTGTTCTCCTTCAACTTCCTTGAACCTTTTTTCATGAATCCGAAAGTAGAAACTTTAGATAGAAATGTTTCGGCTTGCTCTTAGTTATCACTTTTATGAGAAATTATGCGTGAAATTTTACTAATTTGTTCTGCTATTCACCCTCTTAGACTAGGTTGCACCATACATGTTCTAACTTGCTTTTCTACTTCATGAAATAGGACTTGCAACACCATTGTGACAAGGCTGGACCCTTTGTTGGAACAATAAAAGCATAGGATCTTTTTATTAGAAATCTATGTCAAAGGAAAGCAAATTGTTGATTTTGTCTTTGTATTCTGAAATTCTGCAGACCTGCAGATATGTTATTCACCTTTTCACTTATTTACAAGAGTTGAACTTAGCTTGTATGTTTTGTGGAGAAATGAAGCTTATTTTGCTCTAAAATACAAATTTCCTATCCATTTGATGAGAAACCTCCTTTTTCTCTTTTGGGTTCTTTTGGCTGTGCTGAGGCCTTCCATTTTAACTTATTCCTAACTCTTTTTGAGGGATTGGATGATAAAATTGCTTAGTGTAGCTTGTTAATTCATACCTTTTAATATGTAATGGGCTTTTTATGTTCTTCCTGTGTGATGAGTCTGATATAGGCCTTCTAAATCCTTCTGAAGAATCAGTGTTCCTGGCAAAATCCTAATATTTAAGTGATGCTCATTAGTCTCGATTCAATTACTGAGTTAAGTCTTAGACCTGTGCTTTTATGCGACCTAGAATGTTATGTGATGCATCTTCCAATCAACTTCACATCCTTATAAACCACATTCTTTCATGACATGCTTTTCTCCTTGAACTTGTTCTAATCAGCAAAGCTTTCATAACTGATTTGGTCAAGCTTTTCCATCTACTGATTATCTTCCATATTTCTTCATTGTCATTTCCTAGACTTTGCAGTTCCTCGGTGACAGAGTCAGGGCTTCAGTCATTCCAACCCTATTTGGCTTGCATTTCAGCAGTTCGTTTTACCTCCATCTCTTTCCTTTTCTTTTTTGGCTATTTTTGCATTTCCCATCTCCGTCCTAGATGGTTTTCTACCCGTGGCAGAAAATCGTGTTCTTCTCCCTCCCCTTGACAAGACATTGTACACTTTCAACTCAGACTTGTTAACATTGCTCAACATATCCTATTCTGTAGATGATAGGTCTAGTATTGAAGTAAAACAAAAAACAAAAAAACAAAGAGGTGGAAGAATATAAAACCCTGAGCTTAGGAAGTTTTGTTCTGTTTAAATTTGTCTCTCATAAACATACACTATTTTCTTGTGTTCTTTGGGAGCTGGAAACTTCAATAAATTATTGATTGACTTGCTATTCCTGGTCTTGTCACATTTGGGCCTGTACATTACATTTGAAATTGATTCGGTTTTCTGAAATTTGGAGGCTTTACGCAACTGGCAAGCCTTACTAAACAACATCATGTAGTTACTTGTCCCTGTCTCCCCTTGACTTTTTGGGGATAGGTTTTCTTGTTCTCATCCTGTTTTACTTGTGCTTTTCGTTGAATTCATATAGTTTGCTTGAGGAATTATTAGGTGAAAGAAAAATCAGTCTGGCTGGTAGCTTTTGATTATAGCGTCTGTTGTTATAACTGTTTCCCCCCTTTGGATTTCTCTCAATTGAGCAAGCATTCATCCTTACTGGAAGGAAATGCTTTTTAGATAAAGTTTCGCTCTAGAAATGTTTGCCAGGAACCTTGAGTCCTTTGACCTCCTCCAAAACTGTTTGAGAATCAAGATGGCTAACTGATACTAATTACCTTGCTTGGATGAATGATGATCGTACTTTTGTCGACACACGTGCCACCAACAGCTTTGTTTCGAGATAATATAATTCAACGATTGTCGGCAAACCGTGGCAAGTTTTCAGAGGGTTGGATGGAAATTTGGAGTTGAAAGTTCTAGACCAATGGTATGAATATGATTTCTGCTACATAAAAAGTTTAGGAGCATGGGTGGCTACCCCATCTCCAAGGTCAGGGCAAACTGTCGATCCATTTTTGAGATTTACGGAGCGGGATTCGAACCTAGGTGGGATGCATGAAGAGTCCGAACCTTAACCACTTGTGCCAACTCCGATCGGCATGAATATGATTTCAACCTGGGATGAATGTGCTTATCTATGACTCGGAGAAACGATTGGTGTGGGAGTTAGGACTGGGGTTGACTTATGGATTTTAGGGAATTCCAAAAATTTGCCCTTCCCTCGTACACCTAAGCTAACCTAGTCATCGATGGACTAATAATATTATATCCAAAAAGAAAAGGATTCTCCATATTATATTCATAGTCATATCCATTCCAAAGAAATAAAGACTTGCATTTATTTATAATAAGGTTGCAAGTAAACATATGGCTGACGAGGAAAACAAAATATTTAAGCAACTGATTCAGATCTCAGATTAGTGCTTCTTTTTTAGCTGGAATCGCTTCAGAACACACAATTTGGCACCCTTAATTTCTGAGTGAAAATAACCAAATTCTGATAGCTCTGTTTAAGATCATTTCATTTCATACTGCACAATCTCAGGTTCAGGGTCCGCCTAAAATACACTGCTCCCTTGGGGTCTCTGCAAATGTTTGGTCCATGTGCTTTTCACGTGAAAATGTTAGGAATCAAGATTTTAGATTTATATATCTGCCCCATACTATAAAATGATGCTGAATCCTCTGCTCCCCTCTTTATTTTGATCCTCCCCATAACTTCAGATCTTGAAAATGAAAGTTCTTTTTTAAAAAAAAAAAAAGATTACTATTAGATTGATGAAATCTATGGTTCAGTATAATACCAAGCAACAAACACGATAAAAGAGTATTCAGCATGTTGTTAGTTCCACCCCTGTTTTGTGTATACGTTAGTAAGGAAAGGTTGATAGATTCAGGGGATTTTATTATCATTATATATTAATCATACACGTAATGTCAATTTTTCTTAGTATAATACTCTCAAACACGTCAAAGATAAAGAAAAAAAAATGTAGTATCAGATATGGGAAAAGCTTTTAAAAAATGGGAAAAATAATTGAAATTCAATGAATCTCGATCAAACGTTTTTTCTACTTAATAAAAACAAAATGAAGATTATTAGCAAATCCCAAAGGAAAAAAGATTAATGCAAAATAGAAATAAAAAGAAAAATATCTTACCAATACCAACAAAATCAAACATCATTGTTCACAAAGTGGTTGGAGATTAGACCCATTAATATCTCCCTCATATGCAAAACTTCCTTAAACAGGAAGGAAAAGCTTATTAAGTCATTAAGTGTAGTATCTTGTAGTTTCACCAATCTTTGTAAGAAATAGTAATAGCCTTAAGTTGGACATCCTTTTCAACACATTGGCTACTGCACCCTTTCACTTCTCATCTCTTTCTTTCCAGGATAAGATCTGTGGAATGTCTGGAAAACTTTGACCCCACTGAATAAATTTTATCCAAAACCTTATTATAATCTTATCATACATAGGAAAGAGGAAAGAAAAGGGAAATCCAAGAACAACCCAGTTCTGTTTGCAGAATTTGAGCACATGGGTTGTTCTTTGATTCTTTGTTTTCATATATTGTAATTTGATTGATACTGTTTAGGAAAGTTTAAAGAGTTGGGTTTCAGTCGTTTTCTATGAATTGTAGGATGTGAATTTTGTTTTTTCTTTTTTTCTTTTTTTTTTTGCTTTTTTGGCTTGGTCTAATAATTTAGAGAATCAAAAGCTGTAATTTGTTTTACTTTGAGGGGAGGGAAAGTTGGAAACACCACTGAAAGCAGACACCAAATTGGATTGCTTTTGGATAAGAGTAGGCCACAAGGAAGATTGAGGATGTGAGATGTTTGAGGTGAGGTTTTTTTTTTGCCTAAATTCATTTTTGATAAACAAAAAAACATGTTTTCTGGTGATCATACTTCATAATCATGCTCATGCATGATGCATGCATTAAATTCTGTATGAAATTAGGGAGAGAGGGATTGACAGGGGTATTTTTTTGTCTGTTTACATGAGGTGCTTGAAAATTTGTCTATTGCCGGCAAGTTTGTTGGAATCTGTGGGGATTGATATTGTTGCTTTTGTTTTTTTCTCTGCTATGAACAATTTTCTTTTCTTTTTTTTAAAAAAGTTTGCCAGGATAATTTATTTGTTTTAATTAATCCTCATTGAACTCTAATCCCAGCAGATAAAAGGACAAAATTAGACTCTTTTTTCTGGTGCTTACTTCATTTCATTTCCCTGCTACCACTCTGATGCTTATTATATCTTAGTCACTGGTTAGATTTGATTCTGGATTTCCTTTCTTCTGTGCTGATTCTGGGATTGGAATAAAAGGTTGATTCTTCGCTTTTGCTTTTACCATTAATATTTTGCTGTGTTAAGGCTTCAACAGTTTGGTATTTTTTTATATATTTTTTTCTCCTGTATTTACCCATCTTCTTAATCTTATCCCTTCTTTATCTTTTTGCTTTCCCTTTTAGTTTGGTAGTTGTTGCCCTGTTTATTGGCTCTGCTGCTGCTTCAATTGCTGCAGAAAGAAACAGAAATTTCATCTCTAGGTTTTCCCTTCTGTTTGATGTCTTTCTCTTGAGGGGTTTTCCTTGTTTAATTTCAGGTTCACTTGCCTTGTTATGGTTCCAATATTTTCCCTTATTTCTTCCTCCAACATCTTATTTCCTTGTTTCTAGAGTTGAGTTGAGTGGTTTCTAGTGGAAATTTAACTTCCATCTCTCTCTCTCTTATTTGCTTTCTGCTGTTCCTGGGTTCCAAAGTCTGAAATAAGTTGCATAAACTCCTTTGGTTTCACCTTCTTCACATTCCTGCAGGCTTTGGTTCTCGAATGATTCTCACTTATATGGACTATGACAAGTCACCAATTCAATTAAGGTGGAAAGGTTTCACCAAGGAGGAGGAGGACTGAATTCTCTAGAGTTATGGAAAGGGTTTATGAAACATCAAATGGGAATGGACCGACAAGTAATGGGCACATGGCCATGAGGAACTCTCCTTACCAGCAGCCATTTTCTAAGGGATTGTTATCTTGGCTTGATGTTAGAGTGTTTTATGTCAGAGTAAGCAAGTGTGAGACTGATGATTCAACTCCTGAATACCTCACTCTAAACCATGTCCCATTGAATCCTGATACACTTCTTGAAGTAAATGGGGATAGAATTGGCATCTATTCTGATGGGGCATCAACCCTTCTTAGAAGGGATCGGCTGGATAAGAAATCTGAAGAAGCCACTTTTGTGAGCACCGATAGCATAAGGCTGACGGGAAGTGTGAAGTTTGAGGTTTTTCATAAGGATACTCTTCTGCTATCTGGGGTTTTAGAGTTACATGACAGTAATGGACATACTGAAGAGTCAAGAGGAAGTGACCAGAAGTGGAGCATGAACTCGGTTATAAATGCAGGCACTGGCTTTCTTAAGGCCAAACAATTTATCAGTCCAGATTCAGCTTCACCCACAATCGAGGTCTATGTTGCAGGGTCTTTCTTGGGCAGTCCAATTATATTAACTAGAACTTTGCAGCCTTGTTTCCGGAAGAAGCAAATGAAGAAAGGAATGCTGGATTCGATACCAGAGTATGAGGCAACTGAAGGCCAGAAAGAAGTTAATCCTTTGCAGGTATAGTTAACACTGAAATTTCAAAGCTCTTTGGGAAGGGAGAGTGAAATCTGAGTGGTTTCCTCTTATCTACTCATTACTCAATTGATATTTTGTCCTTATCAATTCAGCTGCTGATAGACTCTTTACTAGCTATCTATCAATCTTGTCTTACATAGTTGAATTTTTTTTTCTTTTTGATACTTGAGGTTGCTAGGAATCGAACCCTAGTCACTGGATTACATAGTTAGAATTGATATATACGTACATACCATTTTGAATGGTACTCAGTTTATGCTTCCTAGGGCATTGTTCCTTAACCTATTAGAACATGGAAGAGCTACATACACGGATATCTCATTTCTTACCTTATCATACAAGGCATTCTTCATTACTTTTCCAGATGCTGGCCTTTGAAAGAATAGAGAATGAATCAATATCATGTTGAGGTCAATCTCTTTAAAGAAGATTTATGCAGTTTATAATTTGCTCATAAATTGGGTTGTTTCTTAACATAGCCCTTCTGAACCTCCAAAACATCCTGAGTAGTAATTATTTGGCACAAAGATCTGTTAATCTATTAGAAACTTAATATGATAACTTTCTGCAGTCTTATAAACTTAATCAGATTAAATGGGGAAGGGTATGTTTAGATAGCGACTTTGCGAACCATAGTGGTGTATCCATAAATTTGTATCAGTTAATTGCTTTTATATCATGTGTTCTATTTGTTTTCCATAGCAACCATAAGTGAATAGTGTGCGTATGAATTATCATTATGCTTTTCATTTCTCTCTCACCTTTGCAGATACCAGATTACTTGAATCACAAACCAGAGAATGAAGAGTACAATCATATGTATTCGGGGATAGACTACTTTGATGGTGAAGACGGGGAGCTCTCCTGGTTCAATGCTGGTGTGAGGGTAGGTGTCGGTATTGGCTTGAGCATTTGTGTTGGTATTGGGATAGGAGTAGGATTGCTAGTTCGCACCTACCAAGGCACCACCCGTAACTTTAGAAGGCGACTACTATGATCTGTTGACAACATCACTTCCTCATCATGTTGCTAAATAAGTACCCTGCATTTCTCCTCTGCTAACTTAGTGATGTTTCTAACATATTGTGTTCTTAACTAAGAGATAAAGGCACAAACTTTAGAGTTTTTTTGACCTTCAATGATCTTAAATAAGTAGGTAATTTTGTTCTATATATTTGTATTATAAGAAGCCTGCATTTGTTTTCATGGTATGAGAATTCAACCGCAATTTTCAACCTCTTTGTATTGGATGTTTGCCTTTTGGTTTTGTGAAACCATTTCTCTATCTCTATCAATGTTTTTGGTTTTCTTGTTTGGATGTTGAAAAGCAATAAAGTTTTGGCGAAGGAGCTATCAATATCTTTGCAAGTTGTAAGCCGATAATCACTTAGTTATTTTTCTGTCTTTTATGCAGTATATACTTATGCTTTATGTTTAAATATCTTTACAACATAGTACTCCTCTCTCATGCCGCTCTCCTTTATCAAATTCCTCAACTTTGGAAAATCTTTGCAAGACATTAATCTAAATTACAAACAGAATTACAAAATCTTTGCATGACATTAATCTAAATTGACCAGCCAATTAATGCACGATATATATATGTATAATCAAATTTAAATGAGCATTGCTTACTGTTTTAGCATTACTTTAATCATCATAATCTCTTTTCCTACCCCTAGTAGGTGTAGGATTAGGAACCAATTATTATATTATTATTATTATATAATATAGGGAAGAGGGTGCGATCATTGATTCAGTAAGGACTAGGAGCATTGGAGCAAGGAGAGATTTAAGATTTTGCTTCGGCAAAAAGAAAAAATAAAAAAAATCCCAATAAGAATTGGGTAAGGGCAAGACTTTATATAAATAAAAAAACTTTTTAAACAAAATCAGAAAGCCGATTCTAAACTTTTCTTTCTGAGGAAAAAAAAAAAGCCGTCTCTTTTCCGATCTCCTCCCGATGGAAAATATGGCAGTGCATGTAATACCAGTTTACCGTCATAATTTGGATGAAGAGTTACGCCACATTAAAGATACGATCACTCGCTGTCCCTTCGTCTCCATCGATACGGAATTCCCTGGCACCGTTTACATACAAGAGACACGCTTTAACCCTAACGATGCCGACACTAACTATCGATTCATGAAAGCCAATGTTGATGCTCTCAAGATTATCCAACTTGGCTTAACCCTATCCGATGCTCAAGGTAAAGAGCGTTACGTCTGGGAATTCAATTTCCGGGACTTTGATATCGATCAAGACCTTTACGCCGAGGACTCCATCGAATTATTGAAGCAACAAGGCATCAACTTGAAGAAGAACAAAGGGATGGGCATTGATTCTAAATATTTTGCATCCAAGTTTTGGATTACTAACTTGATGTTCAACCCTTCCTTGTTTTGGATCACATTCCATGGCGCATACGATATTGGGTATCTGCTGAAGATTCTGACGGGACAAAACTTGCCATCTAATTTGACCGACTTCGAGCGCCAACTATATCTTTTCTTCGGGAGTCAGATTTTTGACATCAAGCACACCGTACACGGTGGTCTGGACAGAGTCGCTGAAAGCCTGGGGGTGGATCGTGTCGGTGGCCTGAGTCATCAGGCAGGGTCCGATAGCTTGCTTACCATGGATTGTTTTATGAAATTGAGGGACAGTGGGTATTTTCAAAAGGATTCCGAAGATTATGGAAAAATGGTGGCTCCTTTTGGATTGTATGGACTTGTTTCTAACCCCTGTTGGATGCCTCTTACTCAGTGGTTGTCGCCACCATTGCTGCCTTACCCTATGAGCTCTGTTGGTCCCTTTAGTTCACGGGGAATATTTGTTTAATGAACTTTGTTTAAAACCTTTAATTTTTAGCAATTATTATATATTTTCTTGTTGGATTAATATTTATTACCTACACGCTAATTACTCTGCCATATCATTAAATACTAGTGAACTTAGAGATCTGATAAATCACTAGACAAGTTTTAAACGGATATAAGAGGATGTTCTTGCTCGAATAGCATTTTTAGTCATTGTATGCTCCTACTAAAGAATAGCTCAAGTAATAATTTTAATTTAATAAAACCATTTTCAAAGAGTTGGTCATTTTAAATGAACAATTATGGCGTTAGTCTGGCTTAATTAGTTTGGTATTGCGGTTGCAGTTTAGAAAAACTTGGTTTTGAGGAAGTGTTTTTAAAAGCACTTATTGTGTGTGGTAGAAAATTGCAACTAGTGTTTGGTATTACTGTAAAAAAGTATAGTTGAAAAGTAAAATGACTTAGAAGATATAAACTTAGTTTGCCCTTATTTGAGCATTTTGACAAGCGTTAGACCCTTATTTGTCCAAATTAAAAGATTTCACTCTTATTTGAGCATTTTGGCAAACATTAAGTCCTTATTTAGTCAAATTAAAAGATCAGACTCTTATTTAGTATTTTGACAAAACGTTAGGCCCTTATTTGAGCAATTAACCCAATACATATATGTATATAATCAAATTTAAAGGGTATTACTAAATACCGCCCCCCTTTACTAGGCACAGTCCCCCTTGGACTATTTTGCCCTTTCCTTCAAACTTCAAATTTTTCAATTCTCTCAACCTTCAAACTTTCAAATCTCAATCATTCATGTAAAACAAAATCAAAATTCATGGGTAAAGGAATTTTCGGATTGAAAGTATTTTCTTTTTGAAAAAAAAGTAAAAAAAAAGTATTTATTAATAATCAAAGAAGAAGAAGAACAAAAAAAAAGAAAAAAAACCGAACAAAGGCAGGTCGCGACCATGGCTGGGTCGCGCGCGGGTCACGACGTACCATGGTGCAGGTCGCGACCATGGTGGGTCGCGATCGGCGCGCGACCCACGCCGTGGCTCGGGTCGTGCCCGGATCGCGACTCGCACGTCGTTGCAACCTGCCTTTGTTCTTTTTTTTTTTGCCTTTTTTGTTCTTCTTCTTCTTTAAAGTGTTTTTTTTTTCAAGATTTTCCTTTAATGAGTATTAATGGACAATTCATTTAGTCTAAATGGGTATGGATATCTCAATATTAGCAAGAGGACTTTAATCTTTGATTAATGGGAGTATTTTTTTTTTTTTGCAAAAAACACATACTTGCAATCCGAAAAATCTTTATTCATGAGTTTTGATGTTGTTTTACTTGAATGATTTTGAATGATTGACGTTTGAAAGTTAAGAGAATTTGAGAGAATTGAGAAGTTTGAAGTTTGATGGAAAATAAGGCAAAGGTAAAATTGTCCAAAGGGGGAGCAGTGGCTAGTAAAAGGGGACGGTTTTTTTTTTTGCATAAAAAAGGAACGGTATTTAGTAATCCAGAATTTAAATGAGGATGAAAATAACCAACCTCCGCCATTTGTGGCGGGCGCAATTCTAGTTTGAACAAAAAAAAAAGGTCTAGGCTGAGATATTGGCAAAATAAAGAGGACAAGTCCAAAGGTTTTTAGTTAATGTGGATGTGGATGTAAATTGTAGTAAATTGCAATAAGAAGATATCGGTCCACTGATTTACATTGCTGGCCCAAACCATTACCAAGTAACAAGATAAAATGCCGAACCCCCTTTTCTTTTCTTTTTTTTAAATTGAAAAAGAAAAAGCTCTTTTGTTTAGGTGGGTTTTCAGTTAATCGACACAAGTAAATATGCAGTTACAGTTAGCATTAGGACTTTAATTACCATCATAATCGTTTATCCTACTCTTAATAAGAGCCCGTTTGGATGTTTCTATAGAAAGTTAAAAGGTAGAAAGTTTAAGACTAGAAAGTTTTTTCTTAAAAAAAATACTTTAGCATGTTTGTTTAACTTTTAAAGTCTAAATTAAATTCCTAAGAAAGTAAAGTTAAATTTATTAAAATACCCTTTGATGAATATTTTAAATTTAAAAACATGACCCTTTTAAGTAATTTTGTCTTAAATTACTTTCATGAGAAAAGTGAGAAAGTGCTTTAACACCTCCCAGGTGTTAAAACACTTTCTCACTTTGGAAAGAAAGTATTTGGGTCAGTTAAACTTTCTTATCCTAAACTTTCTCTTAAAAAAATAATCAAACATGCTAAAGTTATTTCCTACCCTATACTTTCTATAGAAAGTGATTAAATTACATCAAAACAAACGGTTCCTAAGTGTAGCCTGTAGGAGTAGGAAGCAAAAAAAAATTATATATGGAGAGGGTGCGATTAATTTTTTGGAGAAAGTTATAAGTACTCATGATTTGCACTCAATAATGTCTCTGTCTACAATAATTTTTTTTATCTTCCTGAGAAGGTAAATTGATAAAAAAAACGAAAACAATTATAATTCTTCAATCATTTAATTTCGAAGTAAATAAGAAGATTAAATCTAAATGTGACACTTGAAATCAAGCTATAATAGCAACAAACTAAATATGGTAATGATAGTAGTTACATTAGCTTAACCGGTAGGTGTATTGTATCTAAACTATGAGGTCCTGATTCAAGTCCTACTGTATGTGAGTTTTGTCCCACTTCAAGGGCGAAGATTTCCATCTTGGGGTCCAATATATATGTGCATAAATACATGTGTGTATGCATGCGTAAACACGTATTTTATTATTCTTATAATAAAACATACAAGCATTGATAATTAAATACCAAAATTCAAGTAATATTTGTCTAGCAATTGTTTTGTCACTTACAAAAACTCCATCTCAATTTGTTATTGATGATAAAATGATTAGAACATTATAAAAACAATATTACACTTGTGTGATGTTTTGTTTTAGTGAACAAAATTATGAGACATTTCAAAATAGACAATACCTAGTTTAAGTCTTCACAATTATAAAAATAAATTTCTTTTTGAAAAACTAAAAACTAGTGGTTGTTTCAAAAAAAAAACAAAAAAAAAAATCTAGTGGTTTACTGGAACTCCACACATATTTGAACAATATAAAAAGATTTAAAATTTTAAAAAGTTTTCCATAACATATTCAACTAATAAATCTATTTAAAAATTATAAATAATTTTTTTAGATTTCAGTCTTAGCCTTCTTAAAAATCATATCTAGTTTATAAATGGAGAAAAATCATGAGTAATGCTACACAACCCATCTATTTGACCCATAAAATGTCCCGCCTGATGTGATATTGGAAAAAGTTACCATAATTTCTAAAATCTTATTTAATAATACCCTAAAAGGGATTCACCCTGCAAACCCTCCTTATTTATAACTAAGGGTTAAACCTGAAATTAATTTGTTGCTTTAATTATTTGGTGTGGGATAACTGGTAATAAAAACCGGCGAGTTAATAAGTATTTTCCAAAAATCATATTATCATCATAGAAAAAGTATTTTCCAAAAATCATATTATCATCATAGACCATTATGCCATCGCCTAATTTAGATATCTATTAATCTTAAAAATTACTTAAAACTATGTATAAAACTAAACTTTGTGTAAAAATTGGGGGCCGCCATTGCCCCCCAAGCCATAACGTTGTTCCGCCTATTCCTAATCCTAATCAGACTTGGAGTGAATTCCTAATCCTAATCAGTAAGTGTAAGACTTCTATATATAGTGGAGCTGTAAAGCCGTGAAGTTAAACTAAAATTTTTAAACAAAATCCGCCGATTTCCTTCGTTTCTCTTTTACGATCTCCTCCTGGTGGAGAATATCAAATATGGTGGTGCGTGTAATACCAGTTTACCGTCATAATTTGGATAAAGAGTTTGCTCATTCATTTATGTTTTTGTTCTGCTATTGCTGCTGTTTTGCCATATGAGGCTGTTATGTTTTGATTCCCTAATTTGTTGTTAGTCTCTTGTTTGTGTTTGAGGTCGAGACCGAACTTTGTTGTATCATGGTGGAATTTTGTTGACAATAAAATCTTTTCAAATTTGGAGTTTCAAAAAAATATAAGGTGTTTTGATTTTTGTATTTATGCACCCACTTAATCAACAATACTATATAATGGAAATCTCATTTTAGTAGAAAATGACAAGTGGTTTAATTCATGTGTGCCACTTTTTCAGAGACGGATCCACCATGGGGACTTGTGCCCCCATTCAAATCCTTCAACCCCGGTGTATGAAATTAAATTAATTTAAGGTGTTTTATTTTTTTAGTTGTGCACCCACTATATCAACACAACACCACTATATAAGTGCTTGATTTCCAAATTCTAATATTGATATGAATTGCAAATATTTAACTAGTCGTGGATTTATGGTAAAATTTATCACTTTTGTAAATTTGAACACTTATACAATCTCTAATGCAATGTGAACAAGGTAAATCCTAAATATATGAATGTTAATAAAAAGATTGAAATTTCACTAACAAAATATGCTATTGTTAGTGAAGCTTCATCTATTTATTACAATAATGTTGTGATATAGTTATTTTTTAGATCTTTTAACTATTTTATAAATATTTATTTGGTGACCTATCTCGTATTCTCATTCATTTAATCATTGTAGGTCTATAGCTAGACCATATGACCATTCAGGCATTAACTTTTATCTTCTTCTTATTTGCAGTTTTAGGCCTTATATCTTTTTGTTTTTTTTAACTGATTTAAAATTCTTTTGTTTTCCTTTATCTCAAAATTCTTTTGTTTAGGTTCTTTTTTTCTTTATTAATTAATAAACTTCTCCTTATTATGATTGAAATTAGTAAATAAATGAATATTGTATTTTGCCCTATGTAAATCAGATTTGTCGAATTTTTTTAAAATAAAATTATCAAGATGAGTAGTACTAATTTATAAAATTTTTGCTTATGTAGCAAAAAAAAAAAAAACTTTTGCCTCCACTGAACAAAAATCCTGGAACCGCACCAAAAAATCCAAGGACATTGCAAATCATTGGAGGGGGTAATTAATGGAGGGGAGTCGGATATGAGACTTTTAATTTTGGGGAAAATTTAAAAAGGGGCAATCTACAAGTAATTTTTATCAATTTGTCTAATAAATATTTATAATTATCAATAAGTAAATGAGATTTTGCAAAATTTGTAAAAAGGAAATGGAAGTTACATTGTTAACCCTGTTCAATTGGAAAAGAAAAAAACTGACCTCTTTTCCTTCTTTTTGGAATATCACGGGAGTCAAAAACTATTTGACTTATGTATCATTTCCTCCCTTCAACATGTAGGGTTTGGACGTTTTGCCTCCTGAACTTTAATCTTGGACATTTTGCCCCCTGAATTTCAATTTTAGGACATTTTGCCCCCTCAACCTAACGGTTCCGTCAAATTGCTGACGTAACATTGTCACATCAGCGATTTTGTTCGACGTGGCATTTCCACGAGGTTCGGGTTTGTCTAACGTGGCAATGCCACGTGACATTTTTTTTGCCACATGACAATGTCATGTCAGCAACTTGACGGAGCCGTTAGGTTGATGGGGCAAAACATCCTAAAATTGAAGTACAGTGAACAAAATGTCCAAACGCTACAAGTTCAAGGGGGAAAATGGTAAATAAGTCAAAACCATTTTCAATATTCTCAAGCTTTATTAATACTATTGATCATGACTTTCACCAGCGATTTTTATCAATGTAAAACAATAAGCTTCACCTAAAACCTTTATTATAAATAAATCAAGAATTGTTTATAAAGTATCCCTATAACAATAGCATTAAGAACAAAATTAGGGGAAAAAAACTTCTAATCGTTATTGTACATATACTTAATTGTAATACCCATTACAAATTTCCATAATAGCAAAAGAAAAAATAAAATGGAAGAAAAAAAAAAGTATAATCTTGGCTCTGCTAATTTTTCTCCAAGTGTAAATGATCAATTTTGTCAAACTCCATTAATTTCTTCTACTATTTCCGTCCCTCATTATTTGTCCTGTGTTGACTTTTTTTGGTCAATGGACTTCATTTTTGACCATCAATTATTATAAAAATATAATTTTTTAAATTTTAAAAAATAAGCTATGGAAATTTTAAAACTTAAATTTTTCAAAACATATTTTTTAAAATTTTAATTCTATATAATTTTTCTATAAATAATGGTCAAAAATGACTTCATTTGACCAAAAAAGTCAATGGATGACAATTAATTGGGGATGGAGGGAGTATTATAATCGCTCTATGTGCTGTATAAAACATGTGCCGTATAAAATGGGGATTTTGATTCTGTTATTTTTTTCTAACAAGGGTAACAAGGATGGTGCCAAAAAAAAAAACAAGGGTAACAAGGATGAGGGAAAGAGAAGGGGAAGAGGCGACTGGGGGTGGTGAAGAATCTTTTGATTGTTGGAGAGGGAGAAAATTTAGGTTAGGTTAGCATAAATATTTGTAAATAATTATTGAGTTAATAGTAACAAGACACAGGGCACTCATACGTGAGTGGTTTATGACAGGTTTTTTCAATAGGTAGTTTTTTTTAAATGATATAAATAAAATTTAAATATTATATTTATCATCTAGTGTGTAGTTTTATTTAAGATGGGTAGTTTTTATTTTGTTTTGAATTTTTTAAAAACTGAGTTTGTCTCTGAGTCAACTCGTGAGACAAACTAAGGTTTAAACTTTATAATTAGTATAGATTATTATAAATTTCCATTAGACCAATCAATAAATATTTCTAATACATTGCCCTTTTGAAAATTTCCCTTAATTTGTTATCCTAATCCTAATTTATCCTATTATCCTAATCCTAATCGGAGTAGGATTACGGCTAGTCCGATTAGGACTAGGAGTACGGCTAACACTAACACTTATAAATAGTTTTTCCGAAAATCATATTGTCATTATAGACCATTATGGCATAGCCTAATTTAGATATCTATACTAATTATTTGGCTAAAATCTAAATTATGGCCCTGCACTTTGTAAAAATGGTCAAATAAGTGCCCAAACTATGAAAATGTCAAATTAGTGCCTGAACTTTTCGATTTGGGGCAATTCAGTCCAAAATGTTAGATTATAAGTCTGTTAAATAATCCAAAACATTTTGGACTGAATTGACCCAAATCGAAAAGTTCAGACACTAATTTGACCTTTTCATAATTTGAACACTTATTTAATCCTTTTGACAAAGTTCAGTGCCCTAATTGAGATTTTAGTCTAATTATTTTAAACTACATTTTAAAAGGGACGGTCTATTGAAAATATTACTTGATACCATGTAAATAAATAATTACTAACAAGGAAATAACAATTTATAAAATTCGTATAAAGGATATTGTAATTACAATTTTGACCCTATTAAAATGAAGACGATTTATTAGCCCTTTATTTTATTGAAAAATGGATTTTTCTCATTAGGCCTTTTTAAGTTGCAGACTTTCTTCATCACAGCCATCAACAAAATCAGTAATATATGGACAATCAATCTCTGAAGCACTAATATCAAATGGGAGCACCTGAAAACTGCAATTCCTTTCATATTCAAAAACCAGAAAAATATACCCAGGCTTCAGAGAGTAATGCTCAGAAAATTGCCGCCATCCCTTTTCCAACCAAACTTCACCATGAATAGGGTTTGTGACTAAAATGAGGAGGGAGAGATTAAATCCTTTTTCAATAAAATCAAGGGCTAAAAAAATTGGATGAATTTTTTTTAGGTAATTCAATGAAGTTGTGAAAAGTGGAATACCATGAGTTCTCTATGGAAAGCAAATCAATCTGTGAAAAGAATGAAAATTATCTTTATTTCAATAGGATCAAAATTGTAATTACAATATCCTTCATGTAAATTTTATAAATTGTTATTTCCTTGTTAGTAATTATTTATTTACATGGTATCAAGTAATAAATATTTTCAATAGTCCACCCCTTTTTAAAATTTTACCAAAAAATTTTTGGCGCCCTAATCGGACCACTAAATGAGTAAATTCCTAATCCTAATCGGACTTACCCCTATTCCTAATCGGACTTGGTAAAGGCGGACTTACCCCTAGTCCTAATCGGACTTGGTAAGGGTAAGAGTGTAAGACTTATATATATTGGTAGTGGAGCAGTAAGGCCTTAAAACTAAAATTTTTAAACAAAAAAAATAGCCGATTTCCTTCGTTTCTCTTTCACGAATCACGATCTCCTCCGGTGGAAGATATCAAATTATGGCGGTGCGTCCAGTTTACCGTGAAAATTTGGAAAAGGAGTTGCAGCACATCAAATACACAATTGCTCGCTGTCCCTTCGTCTCCATCGATACGGAATTCCCTGGCACCGTCTACAAACCAGAGACACGCCCTAACCCTAATGATGCCGAGACTAACTATCAATACATGAAAGCGAATGTTGATGCTCTCAAGATTATCCAACTTGGCTTGACCCTATCTGATGCGCAAGGTAAAGAGCGTCACGTTTGGGAATTCAATTTCCGAGACTTTGATATCGATCAAGACCTTTACGCCGAGGACTCCATCGAATTATTGAAGCAACAAGGCATCAACTTCGAGAAGAACAAAGGGATGGGCATTGATTCTAAATGTTTTGCATCTAAGTTGTGGGTTACTAATTTGATGTTCAACCCTTCCCTGTTTTGGGTCACATTCCATGGGGCATACGATTTTGGGTATTTGCTCAAGATTCTGACTGGACAAAACTTGCCATCGAATTTGACCGACTTCCAGCGCGAACTACATCGTTTCTTCGGGAGTCAGATTTTTGACATCAAGCATACCGTATACGGTGGTCTGGAGAGAGTCGCTGAAAGCCTGGGGGTGGATCGTGTCGCTGGCCTGAGTCATCAGGCAGGCTCCGATAGCTTGCTTACCATGGACTGTTTTATGAAATTGAGGGACCGTGGGCATTTTCAAAAGGATTCCCAAGATTATGGAAAGATAGTGGCTCCTCTTGGATTGTATGGACTTGTTTCTAACCCCTGTTGGAAGCCTCTTACTCGGCGGTTGCCACCACCATTGCTGGCGGCAAGGCGGCACCCTTACCCTATGATCTCTGTTGCTCCCTTTAGTAAGAGGTTGCGGTCACCACCATTGCCGGCAGCATGGCAGCCTTACCCCATGATCTCTGTTGGCCCCTTTAGTTCACGGGGAATATTTGTTTAAGTCATTCGTTGTAGGAACTTTGTCTAATGCCTGTAATTTTTTGCAATTATTATTAAATTTTCTTGTTGAGTTCAAATTTATTGCCTACAAGCTTAATTACTCTACCATATCATTAAATTGTGAACTTACGGATCTGATAAATCAAGATATTAAGGTTTGAAAAATAAACACTAGACAAGTTTTAAAGGGATATATGTATATAAGAGGATGTTCTTGCTCGAATAGCATTTATAGTCTTTGGATGCGCCAGAATTAAACAAGCCTAATAGCCTACTCATACAAAAATCTGATGAAACTGACACGATACCAAGACTAATATAATTCCTTTTGAATGACTGACAAATTCCAAGTCTAATCACCCCTCAAGCCAACAAGACCTTTCACATAAAACTTAGGTCATTGCAAAGTTGTTCATGACATTCAAGGAAAAGCATCAAAAGCATCGAGTTTTTGCTTCGGTTGCATATACAAGGGAAACATTGCGAAATATCCATATCCATCTTTTATGTACAGAGTAACCAGTTCGACCATAGAAATCAGTTTAATATATGCACAATATTCAACAGAGGAAACTAACCTCCAAAACCAAAACAGCACTGAGGGGGTGATTATCCACATATACAACACCACTCTTTCTAATCAAGGTTTTCCAGTTGAGGAGGTTGAGTAGCCCTGCGGAACCAAGTATTGAATGCCGTGACTAAGTGAGGGCAGTCTTCAAAATTTCTGGTTGAGAAGCTGAGACATTGCTGCAACAATGATTGTGCATCTGACATTGGCAATGTGGAGATTATTCTCAGGAATGTCTCCTCCAATTCCAGATATAGTGTTTTATGACTGGGTAGCATAGGTGACACATTGTCTTTGCACACTATCAGAACAGGAAGCCAATCTTTGACAAGCTTCATTCTAACCTGAAATTTTAAAGATGCCAAACTCATTCCAAGTACCCATGAGTGTTTAAAAAAAACAGTTCACTAAACATGCATTCATTATGAACAAGGTTTCAATTGTAATCGCAATTCAGTTTTTGAAAATTATAGCAGCAGCATATGTCAACACTTAAAATTGGCTTTGCCCTCAAATTTTAGTGATAAAATTAACTTTAAGCACTCTGCATTTTATCATTTGAATCTGCAGTCAGCACATAGTCAGACCCTAATTTTGCTTTAACAAGCAACACCCTATAACAGTAGTTAGAACACTTGAGTGCTTAAAATCAAAAGTATTCACCTTTCCAGCACACCTGTGAGATCTTAAGTGCATCAAGTAAATGATTGTTGACAGATATGTATGGGTCCCAGTTGAGAAGTACCAAGGAATGAGTCATTATTTCAAAGTAGCATTGGTTGGCATATCAATCAAATGATCAGGTAACCACAAAACACCACAAAGGATATATTTGCTCTGTGAAACAGAAATGATGACTTGACAGACCACATTTGAGAGTCCCTATATCTATGAAAGCAAGGCAGTGTAATAATATGTGGCAAAAAGTGATCAACGTAGAATGAAAAGATTACCTTAACACTTCATTTAGATTTTAAAGACTCAATAATAATTTAATCAACTAAAGACATGAGTTTGCTTCCAGCAACAAATTAGATAGAGCCAAATTTCTGTTTTATAATGTCTCAGAGCCCTCTTTGCAGCTGAGCTAAAAACGATTTGATAAACAATACATTAACATGTCATTTCCGTAAACATTCTCCATGGTCACCTAGCCAAGACAGCTAATAAGCTTGCTTATACTACTTAATTGATCCATCATAACTTTTAACTGAAATCAACTTATTCTGATGTTCCTCTAGGCTATTAGTTGCCATAACTTGAGAAAATCACAAGCCTAACAAGCAGATGTCACCATCACCAGCACTCCATTACAACTACCAGCAAACTCATATAAAATACACAAGCAAAACACAACTTATTTGAGTTACTCCCAATTAGTAAGTAGTATATAACAAACACTTGCATATTCATATAGTCAATTAAGTTCCACCAAATCAAATACCTGTCTAGCAGCTAATATAGTTCCAGCTGCAACTGCATTGGCTAGCTTACAAGTACACCGGAGCACAACAGCAGGAAGTCCAGGAACAATATTCCTCCAAGCATCATCCCTGAAAGCCCTCTGCAAATCCGCTGTAAATGCAGCCTGCTCACTCCATTCCTTCACAGCCGAATCCGCCACCCTCAACTCAATCATCCTCTCAACCAACCACAATAAATGCCTCCCATTAGTCATCGCGGTATGCAAATTCAACCTCTGTATTGCCTCCGTCTCATTATGATCCCCTCTAAAATCAGGGCTCGAATACTCCTCCAAACTCTCCTTCACAATCTTCAAACTCGTTTCGAATGCCCTCTCCAAAACCCTCCTCGCTGATTCCCTTGAGGAAAAATCCCTCAGGAGCTTGGCAACGAACGCTTTAACAAAGGCCATATTCGGATGACTATGAATCGCAGCTAAAATCAATCCGTGCAACATTTCTTCACACGAATCATCCTTCCCAGGCGACACCCTAGCGAGAAGTTCCTTCGATTCTTCCTCTCGCAAGAAAGGAATCAAGCATAAAACTCTCTTTTCTTCCTCCTCGCTCCATGGCACGGCTTCTAAGAATTTCACGCATGATTTCACGCACTCTTCAAAGAGTAATTCGAGAGCCACCGGGAGAATTTCAAGAGCGGTGGAAGCCGAGTTGATGACGGTTGCAAAATCGTTTGTGTAAAGCAGTTGAAGGACGGTTAAATGGACAGTAATGGAGTTTGGATGGTCGAGAACGCCGAGATTTAAGTGAAGAAACTTAGAATGATCGTCGTTTCCGGAATCTTCAGCTGCATTGTTATTTCTTCCGATCGTCTTTTCGCGCTGCCATCGGTCGGACAAAAGCGCCGCGAAATATTTCGATCGATTGATGACGTGAGAGTGGAGATAGATCTGGATGTCGGATCGGTCGGCGGAATCCGAGGAGGCAGAATCGAAAGGGGAGTCCTCAATGAAAAGGCGGAGGACGACGTCAGCGGTGGAAGGATCGTTGAAGGAGGAGGCAGAGGTCTTGGGGGTGATTGCTGTGGCGGAGGAGATAGTGGAGGAGGAAGAGGTTCGGCGGAGCTTTTGGGAAGAATCGGAGATGGTCGTGTCGGAGAAGCTTTCTATGACTGCGGCGGTGGAGGAGAGGCGCGTGGAAGATGTGTGGTGGTGGGGCACGCGCTGCCGCTTCCGGGTGCTGCTTGGGATCATCGGGGAGTCTCTAGAGGAATTTCCTATTTTGCTTTTGGATAAGGATGAAATGAACAAGGCTGGGCCTGGGCGCCTGGCCCTGGATAACGAGGGAGATTTGATTTTGGGAGGAAAATGAATTGGTACTCGATCTTTCTTGCTTCAGCGCGAGGTTTAACTTTTAAGACAGGTGGCAGAACGGGAAGGCGAGTTAAATTATTTCCGTTGAAAGATATTATCTGCGGCAGAGCTTAAATTTTTAGCTTGAGCTCTATCTATTGATGGTTGATTTATTTAATTTAATTTTATTATATTAATATATATTTATTTATATATATATATATATATAATATTCAGAAATGCTGGATTAAAACTTTAAGTATAAAAATATGAATGATTCGAAGACCTTATCAGACAAGGATGATAAGGATAAGTGGATAACGAATTTCTTTATTAATTTAATACATATTTTTTTATTTTTTTATATTGGTCGAGTCACTCTACGATACAATCTGAATCTACTAGATGGGGTTACGAGAACTAGAAGGGTAAAAGTACAAAATTGGTCCCTCAAGTGGAGCGAACATAGCAAATTGGTCCCTTAAGTGAAAAAATATGCAATTTAATCCCTAAAATGGAGTTAACTGAGCAATTGGGTCATTTCCGTTAGAAGCCGTTAAAGGAGCCGTCAATTGTGCTGATGTAGCAGTGACGCCGTCAACTGTGCTGACGTGTCATCTGTCACGTCATATTTTTGATTAAAAATAATTTTTAAAAATATATAATTTTTTTAAAAAAATTGGTGAGGGACCCAATTGCTCAATTAACTCAACTTCAGGGACTCAATTGCTCACTAAGTTCACTTCAGGGACCCATTTGCACATTTGCCCCTAATTTTTGGTTTTTTTAATAAAAATAAAAAAAAACTTCCTTTTTTCTTGTTTTTTTCAAAAAAAAAA
>AWWV01011125.1:0-59602 GCA_001974805.1 Corchorus capsularis
TCAAATCTGAGTGTAGATTGGGTGACCAAAGGGTCTGGTTGGGTTATTCCCTCTCATATTTATAATCCAACTCCTTGATTGATGAAAAATTAACCCGTTTAAATTTAAAAAAATATATATAGTAAATCAAACAAATCAAATTATTTTTTCATCGGTTAAATTACAAAAAGATTTTATAATGATAATTACTATCCTTTCATTTCTGGTAGGAAGCGGAATTTCTTTGAAAGTCGCATCTTTTCTTCATAAAAATTATATATTAGGTTGTGAGTTTTTTTTTAATTTGTATTTGTTTTATAAATTAGCTATTATTCAGAAAAATATTATGAAATGGACTGATTAAAACAAGAAATAGTCATGGAAGAGAAACTTGATATAATTGATTAATATATACTAAATATTACCAATTAGATCATTTATAAATGTATTATTGTTCCTATTTAATAAATTAATCATATTCACCACAAGTTTTGAAAAGAAGAAAATGATTTTAAAAAAAACAGAAAAAATAGAAAAGAAGAAAAATTAAATTTTTATTTTTATTAAAAAAACAAAAAGTTAGGGGCAAATGTGCAAATGGGTCCTTGAAGTGAACTTAATGAGCAATTGAGTCCCTGAAATTGAGTTAATTGAGCAATTGGGTCCCTCACCAATTTTTTTTAAAAAAATTATATATATTTTTTAAAAAATTATTTTTTAATCAAAAAAAATATGACGTGGCATGTGACACGTCAGCACAGTTGACGGCGTCACTGCCACGTCAGCACAATTGACGGCTCTTCTAACGGAAAGGACCCAATTGCTCATTTAACTCCACTTCAGGGACTAAATTGCATATTTTCACACTTGAGGGACCAATTTGCTATGTTCGCTCCACTTGAGGGACCAATTTTGTACTTTTACCGAACTAGAAGAGATAAGTTAAAGGAATTGGGCGATTGGGTGGGGGTAGGGCTGCTCATTTTTCGGTGTCGGTCGGTGTCGGTTTTTTCAGTTCGGTTTTTTCGGTTTTTATTTTGGTGTATACATAACCGACAACCGACCGAAATCTCAATGAAACCGATAAGTTCGGTTTGTCGGTTTTTGGTCGGTTTCGGTTCGGTTTTTCGATTTTTCGGTTTATGTAGATTATTATTATTTTTTGTATTAAAGTTAGATTATTAGTTTAATTATCATATATATTAGTTATAATAAGGTAGATTATTAGTTTATTATAACTAATAAAGTAATAATCATATATATATATAAATAATTATAAACTAAAACTATATTTTATTTCATATAAATATATATATAATAAAAAAATTACTATATATATATAAAAGGTCGGTGTCGGTTCACTAATTAGTGAACCGCTACCGACCCCGAAAAACTATTTACACTGCCGCCAAAAACCAATTAAACCGATTGCACCGTTTACACCGCACCATTTGCACCATTTGAAGTCGGTGCGATCGGTTCAATCGATTCGGTCGATTTTTAGCCAGCCCTAGGTAGGGGCTGAGTGAGCTCAGCTCCTTCATGGTGGCACGTGACATGACAACGAAAGCTCTCCAAATCTTTTCTGTTGTTTTTACATTTCGGTAAAGTGAGTACTATTGGGCAACTTACTAAATTTAAAGTTTGAAGATAGATCTACAAAAGGCCTACGACAATGTTTCATGGCGTTTTGTCAGTGAGGTACTTAAATTTTTTGCTTTCCCAGCTGATTTGATAAACTTGATTATGTTTTGTTTAACAAATATAGATCTTGCTGTAATTTGGAATGGAGATGTGCTACCTTCTTTTAAACCTCAGCAAGGGCTCCGTCAAGGTGACCCTTTATCACCATATATCTTCATTTTGGTGATGGAGAGGCTTTCCCATATGATTTTGGAATATGTCGAGCATAAGATTTGGCAGCCTATAAAATCTTCACAATCGGGCCCTAAAGTGTCACACCTGTTTTTTGCGGATGATTTGATGCTATTTGCAAAGGCTTCAAAGGCGCAGGTAGATGTTATTTTGGAAGTCTTAGAGGAGTTTTCTAAAGCATCGAGGCTTTCGGTGAATTTGGAGAAGTCAAAGATTTGGGTTTCGCCTAATGTTCATCGGCAAAAGGCAATGAGTTTAAGCCGACAGTGTGGCATCCCTCTCATGCAGAATTTGGGAACTTATTTGGGTGTTCCTATTATCCATGGGCGGGTTTCGAAGGTGACTTATGGCCACGTGGTGGATAGAGTGCTGAATAAGTTGACAAGCTGGAAGGGGAAAGTTTTGAGTTATGCAGGGAGGAAAACTTTGATTCAAGCTACTTTGAGCTCAATCCCCACTTATACAATGCAGAGTGCTTTGTTGCCAGCTTCCATTTCTGATAGATTGGATCAGGTTAATAGGAGTTTTCTTTGGGGAGGCGAGGTTGTAAAATGCCATGGGCACTTAGTTAGCTGGGATCGTGTTTGTAGGCCTAAAGGTAATGGGGGTTTAGGACTTCGAAAGGCTAAGCTTGCGAATGTGGCTCTTCTGGCTAAGACGGGATGGAAGTTACAAACGAGACAACAATCTTTATGTTTGGATGTTTTTCAGAAGAAATATTTGAAAGGAAAACGGTTCATTGATGCAGATGGAAGAGGTCGATGTTCTTCGACTTGGAGGGGAATTTTAAAAACTAAAAACTGTGTCCAACGGGGTTTGCGGTGGTCTATTGGGGATGGTAATTCGCCCAGCTTATGGTTTGACTGGTGGATTGGAGATGGCCCTTTATTGAAAGATATCCATTTGCCCGCTCAGAATCTATCTCCCAATACGAAAGTTGCCTCTATCATTGATGTGGATGGTAATTGGAATTGTGATAGTATTCTTCATTTGCTTCCGCCTGCTAAATTAGAGGAGATTCGAGCCATACCTCTTTTTCTGCGGGCAAGAGAAGGAGATCGATGTATTTGGGGTTGGGATAAGCACGGTGTTTTTTCAGCTCGGTCGGCTTATAAAGGGTTAGCCAATCATGACACTTCCGATGCGTGGGCAGGAAAATGCTTGTGGATTTGGAAGCTACCAGTGCCGGAAAGAGTAAGGTTTTTTATTTGGTTGTTGTTTTTCAATTGCCTGAATACTCGGGAAGTTTTGAACAGGAAAGGTATTCATTCATCTATGGAGTGTTCCTTATGTGAAGCTGACATAGAAAATGTGGATCATATTTTTCGTTCATGCCCCTTTTTGATAGGTTTATGGAGTTGTGTTTACCGTCGCTTTGGGGTTCAATTGGAGGGAATCGATTCTTTTCAGGATTGGCTACAGCTCAATTCGATGAAGGTGCGAAAGGTTCGTGCTAGATTATGTGGACCTCGCTCTTTCCTTCGGTTTTATGGAGCCTATGGAAAGCTCGCAATAATTGGATTTTTAATGGGATTCGACCTTGTGTGGAAGCCATCATGGGCTATGCCATTCAGCTTGCTTCAGATTCTTTTGCGGCTTTTAGTAATCCATTAGGAGATGTTACAAGAGAAGGGAGATTGATAACCTGGCAACCTCCACCTAATGGCACTTGTATTTTGAATACAGATGGCTCCCGTCGCTTTGATGATGGGCATGCTTCTGCTGGTGGTTTGATTCGTAACTCGGAGGGGAGATGGATGTTTGGTTTCTTATTGAATATTGGTAGGACAGGAAGTTTGGAAGCTGAGTTTTGGGGTATTCGACAAGGTATTATTATGGCCAAGAACCGTGGGATACAACGCTTAATCATTGAATTGGATGCTCAAGTTGTGGTTCAGTTCTTACGCAGTACAGTGTTAGCATCACATCCTTGCTATACTCTGATTAGAGACTGTTTGGAGCTCATTAATAGTGATTGGATTGTGGATATTAGGCACATTTGTCGGGAGGGCAATCGTTGTGCGGATCATTTGGCAGACTTGGCGCACTCGGCACCGAATGGAGTCAGTTTACTTGAAGATCCCCCGAATTCGATTGCCTCTCTTTTGGAGGATGATCGAGCGGGTAGAGGAGTATTAAGCCTTTAGCTTTGTTGTTTTCTTTTCATTGTTCTTAAGTAGCAAAAAAACTAAATTTAAAGTTTTCATATTCAGCCTAATGGACTTTGTCATTGAAAGTAAAGCCCAATCCAATCTAAATTGGGGCCTTTTCTTGTTTGGGTTCCAACTTACCATCAACCCCACCCCATTCATTCTCTCTATTTTCCTCAAACTACTTCCTTCAACTTTGTCCTCTATAAATAGCTAGTTTGCTTGTAACAACAACAACAATAATGAAAATGAAAATAATGATGACTCTTGAAAAAGTTTGGGTATAAAATATTAATGCATGATTTTCTTAGGGTGTGGACTAATCATGATTTATGCTTTATTTCATGTTAATGCAGTACTGTGTGGGTTGGTTGCTCCAATCATGCCCAACACAAGGGTCCTTACTTATAGACAACCTCTCTCAATCTCAATCACCCAAAAAATATTACAATTAAGCTCATCATTAGAATTTTATCAAATTAATTTTCTTCAATTTCATTCGAAACAAACAAGTATTAGAATATAGTACTATATCAAACAGGAATATAATGATGGTATGGGCCAAAAATTACTAATGAATTTATCAGACTGATCAAATGTAAGTAAATGGATAAATTATAAAAATGAAAGAGCATGCAGAACGTGGACGTTTAAGACAATATCATTGGGCAAAGCAAAGGAACATGAACAATAAATAAAAGCACATTGCAGTAAAGTGGGCATTGCAGTGTTTCCCGGAGAGAAGCACTCTTATGACTGCAAATCCCACAAAATATTGTTGCTTTTTAATTGGTTGGTCCCATTGCCACGCATGGAAACTGGGTCCCGAAATTCCTCGCCCCTCCTAAGTCCTATCAAACAAAAATACTAGGTATCCATTCATGATCAAGCTTCATTTTTATTTTTCTTCTTCTTGTCTGGTTTTGAGGACAATAAACTAACCGTTATAATTCTCATTTCTAAACATGTTTTCTTGGCTGCATTCGATATCATCATATAGTAAGACTTTTGTTCCTAATAGTTTTAGCTTGACTTTGGTGTTTTTGGACCAATGGGGAAAAAAAAAGTGCCTATAAACGCTTGTTCCTAGTAGATTTTTTTTTTTTTTTTATTAAAACCGAAACAAAAAATTCTAGTTCAAGACAAAACCACGAGGGAATGCAATGACCTCCCCGATTAAATCTAACAATGATCGAAAAATTTGGAATTCATCATCAAATTCACAGCACATCTTAAACAAGACATCTGCATAAAAATTTACCTCACCCAGTGTATGTTTCGTCTAAAAACAACTAGAACCTTTTTGTTAAAGAGAGGTGAATATTTTAGATCTAAGTTTTCAATGAAGGGGAGTTGATATTTGGACCAATCATGTTGATGAATTTTTTGGGATGATCAGTTTGCTTACATGTGTTTTATGTGCCTTCACGACCTACTCTCAGAGTTTGGTCATATTTAGTGACTTGTTTGGGTGGTGGGAGTCCCCACCATGTAATGTGAATAATTGTTACTTCTTGTAACAAAGGCAAAAATGGGGAAAAAAGGCATCGAAATGGGTTATTTCCATTTGAAATTTTTGATCATATGATTCAACTTGACGAATTAGTGTAGGTAACAATATGAATATTAATGTATACCACAAGATTTGTTAAATAAAAAACATTAAAAAAAAAAGGTAAATCCAACAGAAGTAGAATTATTTAGGCGTGAACTTGAAAGGTAGTAAATCTCACCAAGTGTCAAGTTGACAAAAATTCTATAATTTGATCAAATATACTCCTATACGTGCTATAATACCACGTAGTCCTTACAAATAGACGTCGTCATAATACCACCAAGTGTCAAATTGACAAAAATTCATAAATTCATGATACGATTGAAAAGGAATACTTAAGAAAAAGAAAATGAAACTTCTTAAAAAGCAAGAATTCATCAGTATCACTTGATAAAAAATAATTATTGAATAATTGATATTGGACCACTTGTGTGTGTGATAACAATGTTTGACAAATAGAAACGTGCTCAGTGGTACTAAACAGTTTTTCTTTTGTTATATTAGAGATTCAAATTTGTGGTTTTTCTTAGTTATTATTCGAATCGAATAAAAAGACATATATATCAATCAATTGAATTAAATAATTGGATGCTTTAATAAAAGCTTCAAATATTGTAGATATCTCTAGACTCTAGCTAACTACTTAGAAAAATAATTTGAATTTTACATGGAATGGCCCTAATTAAACCTGGCGCTCCTCGAATTGAATCAATGTTTTTCGATTTCCTAGCTCACGAATTATACACATTCCTCATTAATATGGTTTTCATCATCAAGGGCCCCGCTCTCGTGCCACATTGTAAACTTTGTGTAAGGTTTGATTTTGATCTCATTGGACAGGACACAGGAGGATAGGAATGCCGACAGAAAGAAATGGCCTCCATTTGTTCTTATAATTACAAGATCCACCCACTTTCTCTCTTATTAACAAGGGTAACACTAATATTGGATTATCATTTTATAAATTAATTAATTACTTATTATCAGTTCCATAATTGTAGATTAGTTGTGTTTTCAATATCTTTAGCTAGAAAGTAGCTATGATGTGCAACACAAACCTAAGACCTTTATGGTCAAAACTCAAATACAAAATGTATTCAGAACTCTAAATTAAGAAGGCTTAAGTTCTTATTGACCTGAGATTAATTTTTCTTTGATCATAAGTGTAAAATGATTTCTGCAATACATGAACTCATGGCTCGGCTTTGGAAGTGCACTATTAAACATATCTACTGTGAGGTCAATACGTGTGCCGACTAGTTGGCCACCCACTTTGATAATCTCCATATTAGTCTCCATGTCTTTGATGTTCCATCTCAGGAACTTACATCGCTGCTTGCAGCTGATGCCTCAGAAGTAATCTGACCTCGAGCCATTTAATTATTTTGCTATGTAATGTCTGCTAGATCTTTCCCTCATATGTATATAAAAAAAAAAATCTTTAATCTTATATGAAGAATATGTTCCAGTGTATCAAATTTATATTTTCTCATCACATTAGAGAAGACTTAACATGATTTAAGCTAAAAGTTATACCTTTGCTATGAGATGAAATAAAAATCTCACATGAGATTTGCATTGATGGAGGAATCATTTGAAGTTGATAAGATTGATAATAATAATCTCATTATTATATCATTAATTAAAGTCATATTTCATCTATTCCAAATTAAAATTTTCAAAAGTATCTTCAACTCAACTCTTCTTTTAGTATATTTTTGGAAATGGTTGATGTACCTAGATTTGCAGTGACGAGAAGCAATAACAAAAATGATAACACCTGGTCAGATTTACCAACTGCAATTCCTTGTGATATATGGAAGGACTGCAGACCCGTATTTGGAAAGTTTCAACTACTCATATACAGAACATGTAATTTTCCACGGTTAAAACTAAGCAAAATGGGGTTAATGGACAAAATCCATTAGGTAGCAAGTTTACATTAAGTTAAGGCACTCACATTCAACCTGGTTAACTGTTAAAGATAAAATGACAATTTGAGGAGTTGTTCAAATCTTGTGAGAATTCTGGTCGGCTTTGAATTGCGTTCTACGTTACTTAAGGGCTAATTGGCCATTGTCCCCTGAAAAAGAATGGTTTAAAAAAAATAGGGAATTAAAAAGGAAAAAAGAATGGGAGAAAATAATTATTAGGAAACTCAGTTTAATCTTAACCCAAATATTGTCTGGTGCAAATGTTAAAATCTTGCTGTTTTTGGAAAATCTTTGTTCCAAATGAAGCAACTTTAATCACAATGCTTTCATGGTTCGACTGTTATTTTCTTATTTATTTTGTTTTGCCCAAAGTTCATGCTTATATTAAATTCCTGTAAATTTTGCAAAAGGACCCTCTAGATTTTTAGTCTTCAATGATGGCATTTCAAAATTATTGTTGAAAGGTAATGGATCATAACCACTAGGGGACCTTGATACTTTTGATTGATGTACTACTATTGATTAATTTTGTACTTAAATTAGTCCTAATTTCAAATACAATATATGTAAATACACATACACAACTATTAACCTTTTTGTTAACAAATCCCGTATTTAGTAAATACTACATCGTATCTTGACTAATTTAGAATTAAGTTACGTTAAATTTAGTTGAAGAAGATACTTTCAACGTCTATTTCTTTTATTCACAACACTTAAACATACGAGTAAGACACTTCTAATTCTTTTATCTACAGCACTTAAACATGAGGTATTATTTAAGGATCAATGAATTTATAATTTTTCCTTTTTAATTTCCACACATATTAACCTTTTAATTATGTTTGTAATAATTTCTAAAAGCTTTAGTATGAGATAATTCTATTGTAGATAACTTATATCTTAATAATTAGTATCAAAACTAATTAGAGTCCAATATCACATTGGTAGTTCGAATGGATTTAAACAATAAACATTATTCTACACTAATTCACTCACTTTTTTTTAATCCATATCATCATTTATCTTGTTAGATTAAGGAGAAGAAAGAAAAAGGTTATATTGGTCATTTGAAAACAAAGGAAGAACGTTAGAGCAAGAAGAGTAGTCAGTCTACAGTGGCATTCCCGTAATAAAGCCGCATACGCAAACCCAATATAGTTACAACTCATCATCTACTGTCGTCTTCGCTCTTTTCCTTTTGTTTCTTCTCTTTCTCATTGTATCCGTTAGAGACCCCTCTCTTTTTCTTTCTCTTTAAAGCACCCAAAACCTTCCTTCTCCTAACTTTTTTCCCACTCTTCAATTCAAGCCCTCCTTGAAACTCTCCTTCTCGCCATTTTCTTTCACTTTCCCCTGAAAATTCCACCCCACGCCGGACCCAATGCCGGTCTCCGGCGAACCCGATAATAAAAACAACTCTATAACTCACATTCTTTCCTCTAAAACACCCCTGTTCGGCCTTAAACTCTACATAATACTCTCCATTCTCGTAGTCGTCGTACTTCTCTTTTCTTTCACAATCTTCCTATGTTTCCGACGGAACAGAAACGCTCGCAAGCGCAAAGTCAAGCACAGCTCCGGCCTCATCCCTTTGGTCTCCAAAGAGATCGTCGAGATCAAGGCGTTGCGTCAGAATTTAGATTGTTTTCCCGAGAAGGGCAAAGCCGGAAACGTTGTTCCTACGAAGAGTAGCGAGGGTGTTAGCGATGATGCATCGGGAACAAGTGACGTGTCGGCGGATGTTCAGAATATCGGGTGGGGTCGTTGGTATACCTTGAAGGAGCTCGAGATGGCGACACGTGGATTCGCCGAAGAGAATGTGATCGGTGAAGGTGGATACGGGGTCGTTTTCAGAGGCATTTTGCCAGACGGTTCTGTCGTTGCGGTGAAAAATCTGCTTAATAACAAGTACGTAAAAACTAAAAAGTAAACTTCTTATGTTCATTGCCTGAGGATCAAACTTCAACTCTGTTCTTTTTGCTACATAAACTTAAACTCTGTTTGTTTCTAGGGAAAAGCCAAAACAATTTCCGGGAAAAATCTTCCCTTTGTTATTTTATTCATGCATGCTAGATCCAAGACAGACTGTTAAAGATTATGTTTTGGATCTTTTAATTTGCTGCTTTGACTTTAATTTGTTTACTTTTAAAAAAATCGGGTCCAAACATGTAACTTGACTACAATCTAGCTTTAGATTTGCTTTAGTTATTGTAAGTAAATATCTTTGTTGCGTGGCGTAGTTCTAGGAAAAGTAAAATGGTTACTTTGTTCTTTATTAGCTTTGGGGGGTTCCTTTATTTTAACAAAATTAAATAAACAATCTAACTCTTTTGATCTTTTTTCACTTTTTTTGGTTTTACTTTTTGGCTTTCATTATTTTGTCCTCATCATATAGTCTTAGATTAAGAATTGGGAATCAACTTTGTTTAATTATTGTTTACTTTATTTGTTTAATTGTTTTCTAAGCAAAGATTTGTATGACCATGTTCATAGGGGCCAAGCAGAGAAGGAATTCAGCGTGGAAGTTGAAGCCATTGGCAAAGTAAGACATAAGAATTTGGTGGGTCTAGTTGGATACTGTGCAGAAGGTGCTCAAAGGTATTTAACTTTGTTTTTATGTTATTATGTATATGCAACTTGACAGACAAACCTTATACTATAATGTAAGCATGAACTGGCAATACTAAATTAAGTGAAACTATTATTTTTTTCAGGATGCTTGTGTATGAATACGTTGACAATGGGAACTTGGAGCAATGGCTGCATGGTGATGTAGGGCCTGTTAGTCCTCTTACGTGGGATATACGGATGAAGATTGCAATAGGAACGGCAAAAGGGTGCGAAGATTCCTCTTTGTTTGTTTGTTTCTTAGTCTCACCAATCCTTAATTCCTTATTTATCTTGCATCTTGAAAACGTTGAGGAGTTGCATACTTCTTAGTAACTAGCATTGATCATTTTGCTTTTTTTGTTCCTAAAACTAAATGTCCAAGGCACATTTGTTACTTGTTACCCTTAATATAGGTGGTTAATTTAGTGAGAAATAGAAAGAAATTGAAATTTGAAGAAAGCTGTCAAAAACCTTAAAATTTTATACTCAAGACTATCTACAATCATATGATAGAGGGTGCATCAAGACATCGCATGCCCTGATTTTGCATCTTCTTACTTTAGATCTTATTAGTCTTGTCTCAGAATGGCATCCACTTAATTATGAATTGCTTTTATTTATGAACCTCCGATGAAGACCGTCTTTTTTATTGTACTTGAACAAAATCTCTTTGGTGGATCTCCAAGCTTCTTATGTTTTAGTGTTAAGCATAACAAACTATAGCTCGGTAGACTTTAGGGGGTTCATATATATTTACACGCTTGTGTGTGTGTTTCAATTTCTTCAAGCAATCATTTATTCAGCTTTTGTCTTACTTCCATCATTATTTTTCACTCTGCTAAACTGTTTTTCTTATTTCTTTTGCAGGTTAGCTTATTTGCATGAAGGGCTAGAACCTAAAGTTGTGCATCGCGATGTGAAATCCAGTAATATTCTTCTGGACAAAAAGTGGAACGCGAAAGTATCAGATTTTGGATTAGCCAAACTCTTAGGATCCGAAGCTAGTTATGTGACTACACGTGTAATGGGGACATTTGGGTTTGTTCTCTATCATATACCTATGTTTATTAATTTGGCAGCTGGAACATATATTTATGCCTGCACATTGGTTCTTACTGTAATTTTGTTGTTATCTCCATCCAGTTATGTTTCCCCGGAGTATGCAAGCACTGGAATGCTTAATGAGGGAAGTGATGTCTACAGTTTTGGAGTACTGCTCATGGAGATGATTACAGGTAGAAGCCCAATCGATTATTCAAGGCCACCTGGAGAGGTAAAACAGTTTTCACTTGCAATATCTTTATTGAATGCCAGAATAACCTAATAATACTTTTTTTTTCCTGTTTGATGTACTACTTCAGATGAACTTAGTTGATTGGTTCAAAGGTATGGTAGCAAGCCGTCGAGGAGAAGAGCTTGTGGACCCGCTGATTGAAGTCCAACCTTCTCCTAGAGCTTTAAAACGAGCATTGCTTGTTTGTCTCCGGTGTATAGATTTGGATGCCAATAAGCGACCAAAGATGGGGCAAATTGTTCATATGCTTGAGGCAGATGACTTTCCTTTTCGCTCTGTAAGCCCTACGCAGCATTAGCCTTGTACTCTCATGTTCTTTCCATTGAGTTTTCTAATGTCAGGATTCTTTTTATCATTCTGAGAACACATATGGGAGTCCTTAGAGGTACAAGTTTTATTATTTGCAAGGGTTCAGTGTTAAATTAATAGCGTATATCTTTGCTGTTTACAAAGTTAATTTGTCTATAGAAGTACATCAATATGCTAATGTCACAGTCCTAGTGTTGTTATATGCGTAAGGTGATCACTCCATTTCGTTTTCTTGGAGAGGACTTATATTGACTCTGCTTTGCCCTGCCTTCAGCTGTTTCAAGTCAACTAACCTGTTTTTCAATCTGCAGGAGCACCGGCCAGCAAGGGAGAGAGATACTGTTCCGGCTTCTGCACCAAAGTCCAGTACTAAAGTTGCACACCAGACTAAGAATGTTGAGAGTGCTGGTTTAGAGAAAACAAGATGGAGATAATTGTTGTTTTGTTCATTGTTCAAGGCATTATGGTTCCTGAGGTCAGAATCTGTTGTAGAATAAGTTTTCCATTGCTTCAACATGAAAAGATTACAGGCCTTGAATGTGCATATAGACATAATTTTTGTACTTTGATACTTTGTTGATACACTGCGGCGTTTTAGATTTCAAAGAGCCTTGTAAATATATACTTGCCATTTTAATATTGATATATACCAGTCTGGTTAAGAATGCCAATCCTTATCTACTCCTTTATGGATGAAACCTTGTTATAATCATGGTGTCTCCAAATGACCTGTTGGACTTCACAGAAAACAACCGATGCAGGTTATCGTTTGAATTCATTCAGGTGACGGGTGTATTTTCTTATTCACAACATGATTCACATCTCCGAATCATTTACTAATTAGCATCTTTAACTGCATGCAAGATCTTCAAAATTGCAGCATTTAGATTTCTCACTTGTCGCGCCGAAGATCATCAGAAGTCAAAATTGATTTCCTGAAGACAATGACTTTGGAAACAATTGCAAGTAACTCATTTATGATTACTTAAGAAGTTTAAACCCGCAACTGCAAGTCTAGAAGCACAGATCACTTCCCTGCAACTCAATATGAACCCTAAGTACTGATTTCTTACCAGATTAAGACATGCTTTGACGTTTGGCAGATGATAACTCGTTCCAAAAAGAGGAAATGCTTCAATATTTAGTTACAACCTAACTTGGTATCCTGTTGGTTTCACCAACATCACAAGGCAGCATCTCTTGCATCAATGTTGCTTTCACCGACGTTTCCAGTAACTGCAATCTGGTTTACATTGATGTGGACACAGAATATGTCATTGTTTGTTGAAACAGATAGTCCATTCTCAGTTGCTTTTCCTTTTAGCAGGAATGGCAGCAAGCAAATTGACTGGGAAGGTTAAACTTAAAAGCTGATATCATTCACATTTACTGCGAATCAATTCCCCAGTTCCTTTAATGTGAATTCAGCTTTTTGTCAAGGTTGAAATCTACTTGTTCACCAAGGCAACCAAAACTTGGTGAAAGATATAGATATTTACCTAATGTTAAAAAGCAAGTTCAGATGAGATGCCTTAGCCCTTTCATCGTTAGGTAGGGAAAAGGAAGATTTTACTCTATAAAATCATGTGGGTTTTACTGTAATGTTGGCTTCACCACCGTTATGATAGAACTCCAGTCGTTAGTTACCAATATCTATTGGGTTGAGTGGAAGGAGTTCAATGCCCTCCCAATCAGGATCTGACACGATTCGATTCCGGATTAGTCGATACTCAATGTGATAGACTTTAAGAGAACTTACTCTCAATCAGTACCTGACATGGTTCGACTCCAGATTAGTCGATACTCAATGTGTCTCCCAATCGGGGTCTAATACGGTTCAATTCCGGATTAGTTGATACTCAATGTGATAAACTTTAAGAGAACTTCCTCCCAATCGGGGTCTAACACGATTCGATTCCGGATTAGTCGAGACTCAATGTGGCCACTGGATAGGAGGGCTCGTACCAAAAAAAAAAAAACTCTAGTCGTTGGTAACATGTTTAAAGTTTAAACAGCCTTGTAGCATGTTCCTTGTCAAGAGACCAATATCATTTCCATCACAAATGTTTGCCTGAAAGCCTGAAAGCCCGGGGCAAATTGGCATGGTGGTTCTGTCAAAATGGGCAGTTGCCTAACCCCAGGGCCCAGCCCAAAGCCATCATTTTATTCCATTTAAGGCTCATAGCCCAAGCCATCATTATTAATACCCTAATACCCTAACTCCAGTTTCCTTTATTTAATTTTAAATTTTATTGACTTCGCAGGTGTTGCACAACACAAGTACACATCGCAGGAACAGCCAATAATCCCGCTTTATCCGACACGTGTCTACCTCATATTCCATCTCTTAACTCCCATCACCGAAAGTCCAAAACAAATCCCGCGCCATTATACTCCACACTTGCAATTTGCAATTGCAAAATAATCAAAGCCCCAGCCCCGCCCCGCCCCAAAAAATATTCCTCTCTCTCCAGCCTTTCGGTGATTAAAAAGAAAAAAAGGAGAATAAAAAAGTGGTTACACAATCACTTCACACAACAGATCTGCTCTGAGTGAACAAATTTAACAAAATTTTCAAAGACAATTAGAGATCGATTCGTGCATTTTTAGGGAGGGAAGGGAAGGGAGAGGTTAGTTTTTCGGAATGGAAGGGAAGCTGATAGAGAGGTTGGAGGCCGCGGTGGCGCGGCTGGAGGCTCTATCGGCAGGAGGAGGAGTGTCTTCGAGGGATTTGCCGGATATTGGTGTTGATGTGTCTTCGGATCCGTCGATTGTGGCGTTTGACGATCTGATGGCTCAGTATGCCTCCAAGCTTTCGGCTGCTGCGGAGAAGATTGGAGGACAAGTGCTGGATGTCACCAAGATTCTTATTGAGGCCTTTTCTGTGCAGAAGAAGCTTCTTATGGAGATCAAGCAAACTCAGGTTATTGTTCTTTCTTTTCCCTTATTTGAGTAAAATTTGTTGTCCTTCTTTGTTTGTTTTTATTACTTAGTTTTTGTTAAATAACTATATTTTTAACGCATTATGTGCATTTTTAGTGGATTAAATTTAGGTATAATGTATCTATAGCTTAAACTTGATGTTGCGATTATTTGACAGAAGAGAAGTATAGTGAAATTGAGTGGTTTCGGGGAAGACATCTCATTATTCCATAGATCTTATAGCTATAATTCCAGTCTGGAGAGTGTCCATTTCTTGTTTTGAATTTGAAGATGATTGTTGAATGTCCTTTAAAAAGCCTGAGAAGAAGTTTAGTAGAGGAGCATTTAGTGAAAGCTGCTGAAGAAATTTTGTCATAAAGGTGGTCTCTTGGGTGTTATGGTTTCCTGGAGTTAATTTTAGATGCTAGGGATAAATTGTTGGTCTTCTATCCTTTTGCTTTGTAATTATCGTATTCAGCGACTCGATTGTTTTAGTCATATTTTGAGCGTGCTTTGTTCTGCTGGTATAGAAACCTGATATGGCAGGCTTGGCGGGGTTTCTCAAGCCACTGAATGAAGTGATCATGAAGGCCAATGCCATGACAGAGGGGAGGCGATCTGATTTTTTCAACCACTTGAAGAGCGCTGGGGATAGTCTTGCAGCTTTAGCATGGATTGCATACACTGGAAAAGATTGTGGTATGTGAATATATGTTGCCTCCTACTTACTTGCACTGGATGAAGTGACTTGCTTGAAGGGCGTGACATAAATCTTAACTTATTGTTGAACAAAAGCAGGAATCTTAAATCACACTATTTGTTTGAAGTTTGAATGTTTATTATTCCTGCCTTTGTTCAGAGATTGAATGAGGCTCATGCATTCGACTAATACTTGCTTTGAATGTATATGACAATTATATATGATCTTTATTCTCCTGTTTGATTTTTGGTAATGCTTTTCTTGTTAAAGGTATGAGCATGCCTATTGCACATGTGGAAGAAAGTTGGCAAATGTCTGAATTTTACTGCAACAAGGTACTTATTTAATAATAGGAGCCTAGCTACTCAAACTCAAAAATTGGCATCTATTTATGCATGTTAACAGTTGCTTTAAACTAATGAACAGCATTGTAAGCACAAAAGCGTGCTAAATCTTATTATCATTTACATATGTTAATGGTTTCTACTTTTCTTATATCTGTTCTGTTTATCTAATGGTCAATTATGCTTTCATTAGTCAGATGAACCTCTTTTTTCTTTCTTTCTTTCTTTCTTTTTTTTTTCATGTGATAAATCTTTTCCCAGAAAAGATATGAGATATACAAATGAAGAGTCACAAAAATTTTAATGGATCTTTATTGAGTCAGTAATGCTTTCATTTTTTTTATGATGGATGCTTGCATTTTGGTAGTAACTGGTGAGTACCACATTTTGTTTGCATTATCCTCTTCATCTAAGCTTGTCCATTCTGTTAATATGATCATACATGATTACAATGGTCATGTTGGTACTAAAATATCTGTTGTGGATATCAGGTTCTTGTAGAGTACAAGAACAAAGATCCAAACCATGTTGAGTGGGCCAAAGCTTTGAAGGAGCTCTATTTACCAGGTCTGAGGGATTATGTTAAAAGTCATTATCCTCTTGGCCCAGTATGGAGTGCTTCTGGGAAAAAAGCGTCTAGTGCTCCACCAAAAGCTCCTCCAGGTGCCCCTGCACCTCCTCCCCCTCCACCTGCTTCACTTTTTAGCTCAGAACCTTCTCAACCTTCTTCATCACGTCCAAAAGAAGGGATGTCTGCTGTTTTCTCAGAAATCAATTCTGGAAATGTTACTGCTGGTAATTTCTCTTTCTTTTTTCTCCTCTATCTTTTTTCCAGTTAATATTGGTACTGTGATCTGATACTCTTCGTTTCTAGGCCTGAAGAAGGTTACTGCTGATATGAAGTCGAAGAACCGTGCAGATAGAACAGGTGTTGTTAGTGCCAGTGAAAAGGAACCACGATCCAGCCCATCATCTTTCTCAAAAGCAGGACCCCCAAAATTTGAGCTGCAAATGGGTCGTAAGTAAGTGTGCATACTTGTTTCAACTTTTTATTTAGGTGGCTAGTAATGGTATGAGATTTATTAATTGTCTCTTGCTTGTAACATTGGTAGATGGGTTGTTGAGAATCAAATTGGAAGAAAGAACTTAGTTATTGACGAATGTGATTCCAAACAGTCTGTATATGTTTATGGGTGCAAAGATTCAGTTTTGCAGATTCAGGGTAAGTGTATTAATTGCATGCACGGTTCCTCTTTCTCACTGTATTGTAGTTTCTTTACACACTTGTTCTCTTTGGGCTCTGGCTCTTTGGATCTTTATATTACTTGAAACAGATGACTTTGAAAAGTTTTAAGTGACGAGACATTGCTGTGGATGTTTTGCAGGGAAAGTCAACAATATAACAATTGACAAATGCACTAAGATGGGAGTGGTATTTAAGGTTAGTTCGGAAAAGATCTGCTTTCAGCATTTATACATTTCAGAAGCGTAACATATGGTCGGTTATGCCTTTACTTGAATGGGCAGGATGTTGTGGCTGCTTGTGAGATAGTAAACTGCAATGGTGTTGAGGTGCAATGTCAGGTATCTTTCTTCTTCTTCTTCTTCCTACTGATATTAATACCTTGAAATCAGATATTGAGAACTGAACTGTGTTAAAATGTTCCAGAAGCTAGCAAGTAATGGCCTAATAGGCTTTTTTTTTTTTTTTTTAATATGGTTACTACTGACTACTGCTTTAATTTGTTGTTGGACTTATAATTATCTATGTTGTGCCTGTTCTAGGGTTCGGCTCCCACAATCTCAGTGGACAATACATCAGGCTGTCAGTTATACTTGAGCAAAGATTCTTTGGGGGCATCTATCACAACAGCAAAGTCAAGTGAGATCAATGTATTGGTACCAGCTGCCGACTCTGATGGAGATTGGGTAAGTTGACAAGGTTTTTCTTGTGTATTTTGCTTTCCTTGGTTGGTTTTATTTTGATGTTTGATCATTTCATTTTTGTTACACGGCTGCTTGAGTTTTCCCACATCTTTTTTAAGACCATATACCCTAGTTAATGTTGGGGACGGTAGAAAGACTGCCTTTTGTGACTAATCAAATTTTAGAGTTTAGACAATCTTTAACTGTTATCTATAAGATTTTTGAGGTATCATATCCGTATCAGTTTAAAGAGGTATCTGCATTTCAGTTTTTAATCAGACCTTTGTTTCGGTTAAGCTAGGATGTATTAATGTCCTTACCTAACCTCTAACCCCAGGAAGAAACCTCAGAGCACCAAGTAGTTTTAATGGTTGCTATGTTCCATAATTTTTGTGTATCAACGTTGTTGATCATGCTCTCTTAATGACATGAAGAATGGCCTTACATCAAATTTTGGTTACTACGGATGCTTTAGTAAGTTACCTAATTTCTTTGGTTGCAGGCGGAGCATGCTTTGCCGCAACAGTATATCCATACATTTAAGGATGGCCAGTTCGAGACTACCTCAATTTCCCACTCAGGAGGTTAACTGAGAGTTATTTTGTCCACAAGTTAGCTTCTTATTTTCACTTTATTCTTTTATTTCCTTGGACAGCTGTGGGTGATTTTGATTTTCTTTATTATACCCTTCATTCAATGGCTGTCTATATAGTATGTATGAGTTATGACACATGCATCCATTGGTCATCATCTGGTTTCTTCCTTTAGAACAATTTGAATCTCTTCTTCCATGATTCTCTCCTTTTTAATGGTGTGTTTGGTTTTTGGGGATGAGTTGGAGCTTTTTGCAACTGTTACGTTGTAATTGGAACTGTAATTTTACAATGTTCAGCCTTCTGATTTCTCTTAAATGAATTATATTTATAAAATTATTGTTTCTATGCGTGCAGACTTTAAATTCTTGTTTTAGATAAAGTTCTATTTACTTTGGATATCCCGAAAAGAAGCAAAGGTACTAGAATTTGAGATGCGAAACTTACTTAAATAGTGACCACAAATTAGCTTGTGGTTAACGAATACGAGTGAGAGGAATGGTAGATTGGGACGCTTGAACTTGAAAAGCTAGTTTGGGGAAAAACCCAAAATCAGGCAAACAGCTTCTTTCGTGATGGTAACGTTATGATTTATGACAGTGCTGATTTTGGGACGCAAATGATTATCGCGTCACATGGCTGAGGGACACTAATTTTATGGCAACAATGAGTCAAATTATGTCCTTTCTAACATTGTCCTATCCTACATGTGCTTCCATTTCTTTCATTCATTATTATTTTGCCTTCTTTAAGTGGGATGGAAATTTTATGTGTAATAAAGTAAGTCAGTGCCCCAGCAATTTCCTGCAAATTACAGGTACCCCTAACTAAATTTAAAAGGTTCAAACTTCAAGTAATTTCCTCTTGCTGGTTTGGACTTCGTACTATTTCAGTAACTAAGAAAAGAAATAGAATGGAAACTGACGTAGATATGGTACATGGGGCTGTCGATGCATGTGCCTTAGCTAAATTTGTTTGTTTTTTGAGCGATGGAAATATCTAGGCACAAGAAAGCTCCCTTGGTTCAATTGTGCTGTTCAATTATGCGCAACGAGTTTGGCCCAATGGGGGGGTGGTGGGGAAATGGGTTTACTTTTTGTGATAGTGGGGTAAGCTGGAAATCCATTGTTGTTTAGTTGGTGGCTCAGATTCTCAAACAGGTGAAGGGATTTATCCCATTCTTCTATTCCCATTCACTTACGACCAATTCGAATACACCAAAGCCAGTTCGGAGAAAGTGACACCATTTTGTTTCGTCCTTACATAAAACAGTTGGAGACGATTGCTACTCCATTTCAGTCAGGTTACACCAACATCGCTCTGCTCTGTTTAGGCAAAAGCACTATTTAGCTGAAGCATGCATATATATGCATATATAACAATAACAACCTCTGATTATGAAATGAAGGCCGAAAATATTTTGATCAACCAAGTGTTTGTCCTATATTGAGTAAAGTTTCTCGATTTCACATTTGTGGAGTAAAAAAGTTGTTATCATTAATTAATTAAATCTAAACCATAACAACTAAAATTCTCAAAGATTAGGTAAAGTCAAGTTCATTAGTTTGGATTATATTAATGTAGCATTAGGAGAGTAGGGTAAAAAAGGTGAATTAAAAGAAAATATTGAGTAGTATCAATTACCAAAAAGCTACAAGCCCTTTTTCCTGGAAAGGGTGTTGTGGAAAAACTGGAGATACATACATAATTTGATTGGCCTTAGAAAAAAAGATGAGATGAGATCACTACAAAATCTTTTACGAATGGTCCTCCCTCTTTGCCCCTCTCCCTACTACCACGCCCAAGTAAATATATATACTACTATTATAACCAAAAGAAAAACAACTTTACATCATAGAAAGGGTGGAAAAATGCTTAGGACAATTATGTCCCACTTCTCAGCAAGTAGTTGAAATGTATAAATTTCCACTCAGATTTCATATCAGAAACCCCTTCTGCAAGGTGCAAGCTTAGCTTTGTTCAATTGTTCTGAGTTTTCTTAATTACAACTCTTTAACATAACTTTTTTGACCGTTACATTATCTCTAAACACTATTCATATTCCAAAACCCAAAAAGTTTTTTTTTTTTCCTTACCATTTCTTTTTGTAAATGTCAAAAATTGTAAACTTCCTTCCCACCTATATAAATCACATCCTTTTCAAGTTTCAAACACTCTCATCAGCTTAAGCAATAAGCAACAACACCCCACTTCTCCCTCAATCAACAACAACAAAAAAGAAACAACACTTTCCCTTTCATACAGAGTTAATTACCCTTTTATGGCAACTGATCTGTTCTTCTTCCTCTCCCTTCTCCTCCTGTCGCTTCACTACTCCAGTAAGTAATCTCTACTGCCTAAACAGCATCGTTTTGCTTCTTCCTTTATCAGTTGCTTCACTTTCAACAGCTTAATTTAAAAGCTTGATGATTTGTTTTGTTTTTTACAGGTGCAGAGCCGTTTATTGGAGTTAATTATGGCCAAGTGGCTGATAACTTACCTCCGCCATCAGCCACCGCCAAGCTTTTACAATCAACGTCGATAGAGAAGGTTAGGCTATACGGTGCGGATCCAGCTGTGATCAAAGCTTTAGCTAACACCGGAATTGGAATCGTTATTGGAACTGCAAATGGAGATATTCCAGCTTTGGCCTCCGATCCTAACTCAGCTGCTCAGTGGGTTAACGCCAATGTTTTGGCTTTTTACCCTGCTAGCAAGATCATCCTTATTACTGTTGGCAATGAGGTCACTTTCCCAAAAATTTACCCTTTGTCCTTTATAAGGAAAAAAAAAAGTCGATGCTTTTTTCTTTTTTCTTAAGAAGAAAAAGTTTGAAACATTCTTTAAATTCAGTAAAAGTTCAACTTTTTTACATGTGATTTGTGAAACCCAAAGTTTTATTTTTTAAATGGTTATTTTCTTTTTCAGTTTCAGGTTCGTAATTAGTAATTAATTAATTCTGGATTGTTTTGACAGGTTTTGACGACAAATGACCCGAACCTGATAAACCAACTTTTACCGGCAATGCAAAATATCCAAAGCGCCCTTACCGCCGCCTCACTCGGCGGAAAGATAAAGGTGTCAACGGTTCATTCAATGGCGGTGTTGGGTCAGTCGGACCCTCCATCATCCGGGTCGTTTGTCCCGAGTTACCAACCCGCATTGAAAGGGTTGCTTCAGTTCCAGAAGGACAATGGGTCCCCTTTTGCCATTAACCCATACCCTTTCTTCGCTTATGAAAGTGACTCGAGGCCTGAAACGCTCGCCTTCTGCTTGTTTCAACCAAACGCCGGACGAGTTGACTCAGGCAACGGTATCAAGTACATGAACATGTTCGACGCTCAGGTTAGTAAATGAGCATTCAATCTAAAGTAGAAATGTTTGATAATTGCTTGTTGAATTGTCGGTGGAACTTTCATGCACGTGTTAACTTGGTTCTTTCTTCCCTAAAAATTAATTTTCTTGGTAAAAAATTGTCATGAAAATGGCCTTTTTGACTGGTTTTTTGGGTTTAAAATGGGCTGGAAAATGGGTTTATTTTGGGAGTGAACTAAACTAAGCCCAGTTACAGAAAGACCAAGAAAAGACCATGTGATCATGTGAGTCAACAGACAACAGTATGGAACAAACGTGGGACATACGTTAGCTTAGTGCAATAATCATGGTCATGGATTAGATTAGATCGCTTGAATTCATTTTAGTTTTCTTATGGTTTTGATTACTTTTTGACTTAATTAACCCACAATATATATATTTTTTTCTTTATTTTTGTCTAATCTCTAAGCTCCAGCTGTTTCTTTTTAAACCAGGGTGCTTTGTAAATGACATTTGAAATAAAGCTATGTATATGTAGTTCTTCTAACTTCTAGTGTGTTAATATAATCATCAATTTAAGAAAAATCTTGTGGCACCCTTAACTTAATCAGATTGAGTTGATTTAATGGTGTAAAATAACACCTGTCATTTGATGACTGTTCTTGAATTTTTGCTTTTGTCTTTCATTGTGCTATAAAAAGTGATGAATATAATATGATAGGCTTCTCTTTAATATGTCATGGTTTTGATGATATTTTTCTTCAATGAGTTAATAATTACAAATGGGTTAGTAGGTTGCGTGTTTTGCTTCATTCTCCCCTCCCACCCTTTTGTATGTCATGGTTTAGGTCAGAATCTAAATCTTTGGATAAAGTTTATACAACACGGAATTTGTTATTTAAGCTTGATTATCTTGTTGTAATTGGCCAAGAGGGATAACTTGTGTGGAAAATCCTCATATTGCACATTAGATCTTTGTAGTCTACCGTCATTTCTACATTAACTGTGGAGATATGAGCTGATTTTAGTTACAATCATTGTGCATATACACAAAGCATCAAGCATGTGATAATTATGCATTTGTCTGAGAAAGAGCCAATTCTAGTTGTCATAAGTGATGTAGTGATACCTACTAAGAACTAGATAAGTCTCTTTAATTTCTCTTGGCTTTTTCATGGAATAATTGGAGGCACTAAGTCTAGTTGATGTGACTTATTGTGCTTGGTGACAGGCTGGCCGGTACGAAAAATATTTTTGTTTATGATTGGATGCTGATGGGTGAATCAGAGAATGATAGCAGTGAAACTTTTAACTATAGGTCCAGGAAAGTGTAACTTGGTATTACTAGAAAAAGATTTTATTTCTTACCATAATAGCAATCTAGACACTAATTATAGCATTTGAATACCGACTGTTGGTCCTATCTGAAAAACTGCTACTCTGTTTGAAATTGCTCTAGCTGGTTTAGTTTGTCGATCCACCATCAGTATGAAACTGAGTGGCATTCAAATGATTGCTCCATGACTTAATTATGATGTTCAGGTTGATGCAGTGCATTCTGCCTTGAGTTCTATGGGCTTCAAAGATGTCGAGATTATGGTTGCTGAGACAGGGTGGCCATATGCTGGGGACAGTAATGAAGTTGGACCTAGCATCGAGAATGCAAAGGCCTATACTGGGAACTTGATTGCACATCTTAGATCAAAGGTTGGAACTCCATTGATGCCTGGAAAATCTGTGGACACATACCTCTTTGCACTCTATGATGAGGACTTGAAACCCGGCCCTGGTTCTGAACGGGCATTTGGACTTTTTAAGCCTGACCTTTCCATGACTTATGATGCTGGGATTTCGAAGACCAGTCAGGTGAGTTATTTTATTTGTTTGAACAGCCAAAAGAATTTTTTTAAATATTGAAGAAACATTTTTTCATTATAGGAAATTTTTACCGTCCCAATCTGAAGGTTAGCTCATGATGGCAGAAAGTTTTTACTGTTAGGTTTGAGAAAATAAAGATCTCTAGCCATGTTTAAGATATTGTGAAATTGTGAATGAAAGTTTTCTTTTCTGGAGGCAAATCACAGTACATTCCTCTTAAGTAACCAGAGCTAGCGCATCCCGAAATGAATTGTCAAAAATACTCTAAAGATAAATTTAGCCACCAGAAATCAGGTGGCATCTCCCTAGCTGCAAAAAACATGAAATCTCAAACGTTATTAGAAATGGTTTCTTCCACAATTACGGCCTGGATGTACATGTTATTAGAAAATTTAAGAACCTTTTTATTTCCATGATGATAATTTGTAGTAGCTGCTATGAGTTCTAGGGACATATAAGAAGGCTACTTGAGTTCCTAATGTTATTTTTTTTTTTTGGGGAAAGTGATTGACTCCCTTGCTATTTTTATGTTCCAGACTCCATCAACTCCAACAAATCCTGTAACTCCAGTGACTCCACAACCGAAACCAACTGTAGCAGGATGGTGTGTGCCAAAGGCTGGTGTTTCTGATGCTGAATTGCAGTCAAGTCTAGACTATGCCTGTGGCCAAGGCATTGACTGCAGTCCAATTCAACCAGGAGGTGCCTGTTTCGAACCGAATACCATAGCTTCCCATGCTGCTTATGCCATGAACCTTTACTACCAATCTTCTGCCAAGAATCCATGGAATTGTGACTTCTCGCAGACAGCAACGCTCACATCCCAAAATCCTAGTAAGTATCTTCACTCCAGCTATATCTTCAGTTCTATGATATATCTTTTACAGTAAGGATTGGTCGTATATGGTTCCAGTAGGCACATATTGTTTGTCAAGGTTAGTTTGTTGGTGGGAAAATGATTAAATTTAGAGACTATGCTCTCTTTCTGGTATTGATATCTGGCTATCTGCACAAATATGGTTTATACATAAGCTTTTGGCCCATTAGTATCTGCACAATATTTAAACATCTTAAAGAGTTCTAGCTTTGAGGGTTGTTAATGTTATCATTTGGTTTAACATCCCTCAAGAATCTGAAGTATGAAAACTTTGGTTTATTAGGAAAAGCAATTTTTGTGCTTTTCTTTTCCTGACTGCAAATTTTTTTTCTTGATTGCAGGTTACAATAATTGCATCTACCCTGGTGGGAGCACCTGAGAAAGGCAGATAAATCATAAATGTAATTTTTGAAATTGAACAAAGAAATTGAATAGTTAAATAAAGAGTGTGGGGCCATTGATGTACTCTGTAGTTGTGGGTCTTCTTATATTTAAAAGTTTTAACCTGTAAAGTTGTTCTCCTTTCATCTGGATGCATTACTTTGGAATTAGCTTTTTCCATTTTTCTTCCTAGTAAACATTAGCGTTTGATAGTAATAAAGTTAGGGATTGGAAAAATTGCAGATAAAGTGCAATTAATTTATGTTTAGTGACACTTTAGTGGTTAAAAACTGGGGTCCTCCTTTGCCCCTGGCAATGGCAATATGGCATGCTGTTTATGTACCATGTTTTTCAAGCATCCAATTATGTATAAATGTAATATAGTCAATGATTTTGGCATTTTCTTGTATTGTATGCCCTAAAACTGTAGATTCTGATTCAATTATTAAAGTTTTCTGCTGATTATGTTTGCCTCAAGTCAAAATCATGTCTGCATGCAATGACTCTTCTTCCTCTTTCTGGCTTTTACTGTAAATGAAACCGTTTAGTTTGAAGACTTTGAGAAGTTGTCCATGTGTGGAGTTAGAATATGGGTTTCACAAATCCCAAAGACTTTGAGAAGTTTTGAGCAGGCATTGACAGCATGGAAAAATTGATTTATTGAACATGTCGTGTAAAATCCTCAGACTGGACAATGGACATGGTGTTGGTGCACGTTAAAGTTAAAGGAGTAGTGTAATATTTATGGTGCAGTAGTAAGTAGAATGAAAAATATTGACCAGACAATGTATGCAATTGCAATCTATCTATCTCCAGTCTCGACACTGAAAATTAAGTAATGTCTTCTGAATGTATGTATATATTTACAATGTTACAGAAGAGTTGAAACAACAATGAAATCATATATGGATCCAAACATTTTCTTTCGAGTAGTTAGATTTTTTTTTTTTGGCGAAAATGAACACTTTTAATTTGGATAGTAAAGTTGATTAAGCACCAAGAAAGCAGGAATCCGTTGTCGTCCAGTGGCTAGGATACCTGGCTTTCACCCAGGAGACCCGGGTTCGATCCCCGGCAACGGAATACTTTTGTGATTCATTTTTTTCTTTGCTCTTCTGAAGTTGTTAGTATTCAATTTTCAAGCAAAGGCGTGTCAGAGTCAGGACCATTTTTGTCTTCCTCCTTTCTGGACTCTTGGAACTTGAAAGAGATAGGAAACGAAACAGAAGACGCATGCTTTTCTTTTTGCTTTTCTTTTTACTACTACTAATAATCTAAGTGTATGTACTACTATATGTTTACACAGTAAAAATATTACTATTCATTTCTGCCTTCAAAACAATTGGAAATGTCAAAAACACTAGAAAATAGTAGAGATGAGAAATAATGGCAAGACAAAAGAAAAGAAAAGAAAAGAAAGTATTGGTGGAGACAACCATTTCAATTTGACTTCAGGTAAATATACTATATATATACAAATACAACTCAAGTGCCTTAGATTTTAGACCCTTTCATACCATAAAGTATAAACCATTTGGATTATATATTATTATTATTATGGATATGCTTAAACATTATATATATATGATAAAAATTTGACAATTACAATGTCAACTTCTATCCTCACTTTGTTCGTTTTCTGATACTACTATTTAATAGTACTAGTAATTCACAAAAACTCCATTATAGACTTAGAGGTTTGACTTTCAAATTAATCTTTCTTCTTCTTCTTCTTCCTTTTTAATCATTTGTTCACATTATAGGTTTCCAAGCTTCAACTTAACCAAATCTTTTTTATCTCTGCTTTCCCAGTTTCAGACTGAGGAAGAAGAAGAAGAAGAAGGAAAAAAAAAAAAAAACAGAGAGAGTGTGGGTCCCACCAGAGAGTCCACGTGGACGATGAGTGGGTGGGCCCGGCGGCGTCAGTCAAAACTCAAAACTCAAAACAAAAACACAATCAGAAAACCAAACCATTGCCATTACCAATCCAACCTCTCTCTCCCAGAATCTTACAACACCATCACCTTCACTAATAAAAGCCTTTCTTTTTTCTAAGAAAAAAAATAAAATTTAAGAGTAAATAAATTCACAACGTTCTTCCCTTCCTTTTTAATTATCAAAAACCATATTATAGATAGATGGAGAAGCCTTGATTGATTTCATAAGCTCACAAACAAGGAAGACTATTACTTATAAACAAACAAATATAATAAAAATGCTTCCTTTTTGAGTCAAAAAAGTTTCAGCCAAAAAATTATACAAAAATCAAAGAAAAGGGAAAATGTCAGTGGCTGAGCTGAAAGAGAGGCACGCAGCGGCGACGGAGACAGTTAACAATTTAAGAGAGCGATTGAGGCAAAGACGCCAGCAGTTGCTTGACACTGATGGTAAGACTTTTCAATCTTCAACCCTTTTTCTTTTTCCTGAACAAAAATTTGCAAAATTTTGAGTTTTTATTTTTGAGATCTGTTTGGTATTTTGGTAAATTGGGGTAGTCGCCGGATATGCAAGGTCTCAAGGGCGGAGTCCAGTTACTTTTGGTCCAACGGATCTGGTTTGTTGCAGGACTTTGCAAGGTCACACTGGCAAGGTACTTTTTTTTTTTTTTCCTTAAGCTTCTTATTGCAATTCTGGATTTGGTTATCATTTATTTGGTAGGCTGAAGAAAGTTTACTAATTTGCTGACTAATTAGTATTTGAAAGTGAATTGCTTTCAACTAGGATTTAGGTTACAAAATTTTCTAACATAGTACAGTACTTCTAATTCTTTCTTCTTACATTTTAATTCTTCATAATTCCGAGATTAATATTTCTTTTTGGCCTTCCAGTAGTTTAACTAGTTTCTGGAATCATAAGATGTCTGTCCTGGGTGATTGATTGAGTCATGTTTTTGTGAGCTTGAGTGTGTATCTTCTCCCTGGATAAATAACAAGAAATGCTATGTGGGGAGATAAAATGGGTTGTTTTGTGTAATTATAGATAGAGCATAGCAAAAACTGGGAAGTGGGAAACCCTGAAGCATGTTGTTTTTCCCTTCATTACTTGCTTAAATAGGATCAAATATGCAAACCCTTGATTTCTCTCTCTTGTTCCATGAGATGCATAAGTAAACCCCTTTATGATTGCATGGTGATACAGAATCAGCTTAAAATGGCATTCAAATTTAGATCACTCGTCATAGTGGATCTATGGGGTCGATTTCAATTTTCAATTTAATTTCCGAGAAATATGCAGGTATACTCATTGGATTGGACGCCAGAAAGGAATCGCATTGTCAGTGCATCTCAGGATGGACGCCTAATCGTGTGGAATGCTCTAACAAGCCAGAAAACTCATGCCATAAAGCTGCCTTGCGCCTGGGTTATGACATGTGCTTTTTCTCCCACAGGTCAATCAGTTGCCTGTGGGGGTCTCGACAGTATGTGCTCCATTTTCAACTTAAATTCACCAACTGACAGGGATGGAAATCTACCAGTGTCAAAATCCCTTAGCGGGCATAAAGGCTATGTTTCCTGTTGTCAGTATGTCCCAGACGAAGACATTCACATTATTACCAGTTCTGGTGATCAGACATGCATTCTATGGGATATTACTACGGGCCTCAGAACTTCAGTTTTTGGGGGAGAATTTCAATCTGGACACACGGCTGATGTGCTAAGGTATTTTAGTTCTCTTCAGTTGGCTCAAGCCATAAGTTGTCTGCCTTTTTGAGAGAAATTGTGTCAAAAGAAATTCTTTATCCAGTATATTGAAATCATGCCTTATGTTTATCTAGAAGTAAAAAAACCATATAACAGAGTTTGTTAAGTGTCCCCAATGGAAGTTGGTTTTGATTAGTTGGACCACCACCTAAGTCAATACTCTCATTTATGGAGTGTCTGATATCTTATCTTTTTATAAGCAGCCTGGGTTATGAAGTTGATACCGAAAAGTTTTGATTAGGACAATTGTTATTATGCTATTAACCGTTTGAAATACCTAAGGAAGCCCGAACCTTACTTTCTATACTCTATTGTATCTTATTGATTCATTCTGCAGTAATTACTAATATGATGGACATAGAACTAGTGATATTCATGTTTGTAAGTACTTATGAAAGATAATAAGCCTGATTTACAATGTTATATTTTTCTTCCTTTCAGTGTCTCAATTAATGGACAAAACTCAAGAATGTTTGTTTCTGGTTCTTGTGATGGAACTGCCCGGTTGTGGGATACTCGTGTTGCAAGTCGAGCAGTGCGTACATTTCATGGTCATGAGGGTGATGTTAACACAGTGAAATTCTTTCCAGATGGCAATAGGTTTGGAACTGGATCAGATGATGGAACTTGCAGGTTGTTTGACATTAGGACTGGTCACCAATTGCAAGTATACTATCAGCAGCATGGTGATGGTGAGGTTCCACATGTGACCTCCATTGCATTCTCTACATCTGGAAGACTTCTCTTTGCTGGGTACACAAATGGAGATTGCTATGTATGGGACACATTATTGGCACGGGTAAAAAGCTGTCCTCTCCCCCCGTTTCTCTCTTCCCTCCATTTTCCTATCTTTTTCAGCTCTCTGACTTTGAATTGTTTTTTTTTTCTTAAAACTCCTGACGAATTTATGCTGTTTTATTAATTATAGCCACTTATTTTGGAAGTGTTTTTGTTACTGATTATGTCTTCTACTTATAGCATCACTTCTTGAGCTAGGGTACTCTACACCATTAATATTTTCTTTGTCCCTTTGTTCTTCTACCTGCAAACAAGTATGAGCTCAAATGATTATAGGTTATTCCACTTTGGAATTCATTGGGCACTGCTCTTAACCTATCCTCTTGGCAGGTTGTCTTGAACTTGGGGTCTCTCCAGAACTCTCATGAGGGCCGGATTAGCTGTTTGGGTTTGTCAGCTGATGGTAGTGCCTTATGTACAGGAAGTTGGGATACAAACCTCAAGGTCAGTCCATGTTTAAAATCCAGCATGTCATTTCATCGTATATGCATTTGCAAGTTTTTGAATAGAATAACCAGTCCTCCCATCTAGCGTGTCTTGACACTAATGGGAAAGTGAAAATTTCAGAATTTCTGCTAAATATAGTGCTTGACATGGCAGATTTGGGCATTCGGAGGGCACAGGAAGGTGATTTGAATCCTAAGACAGGAAAAGCAATTTCCCATATTCACGAGTCCTCTCAATCCCAGGTCCATCCTTCCACCAATGCAGTCCTGCATTATGCTATATCAGGAAGATTCTTTTGTATTTCAATCCTAAAGTCGTGGTTTGGGAAACCATAATGTTGTAGTGTTGCTTGTAAAACTTGTTGAAAAGGTCAATTTGATTTAGCTGGTAAAAAAAAAGATAGTAAATGGTAGTGTTGCTTGAGAATCTGTATTTGGCCTGATTGTGATTATTTTATTTTACCCTATAGTTACAACTAATTGTACCCTGAGACCTGAGTGCTACCAATCAAATTGTCAATTTTGGTTTTCCTTTCCAGTTTCCCAATTTGCGTTCCAAGCTGTCAGATTGATACATTTGGGTAAATGCCGCTAAAGCCTAAAGTTATGCTTACCTCTTTCTATTTACTTCTCAATTATGATGGTAACACCAATCTTACCAAGCGTTCGTACTGGTTTTGACAAACTTCAAAATGCCCTATGTTCATACGTGTTCTCATCATCTTTAGAAGGAATCTTGAGCAATGGCAAGTTTGCAACTCCCACCCATCTCATCAAGACTCTGCGCAGAACTTCAAGTTGCAAATAAATGGCGGTTCAAATTTGCATGATGACAACTGTTATTGCTGATTTTACTACAAAGTACAAACTTGACAAACGGTTGTTGCAAGGACAAGAAAAAAATAAACAGTAAAAACGCCGCTGCAAAATTCATATCATATTATGAAATCAAGCAAAGCTTGATGGATCCTATACTTAAAAAGTCTCACATAAAAATTTTGTTTCAAAAAAAATAAAAAATAATATCAACCATCCTATGAGTAATGAGCCTGACTTGCATGATACACAGTATTATTTTGTCACATTTAACAGATGACCAGATAAATGCCAGTATGACCAAGAATACGGGGGCATGCAATTCTTTCTACAAAAGCCTGTTGTCTCTTTGCTGTCATCTGTCTCTAATCTCATACAAAACCCACAAAAGATGTAAAAATGCCGGATTAGAGGGAAAAACAATCGTCACTAGCCGCTAGCTACAATCTCATGAATGGCATCACTGACAACTTCATCCTCGGATCTTACAGCAAGTTTCATTGCCACATCTTTTGGACCGTCAAGTCCAAATTGCAACCGGACAAGTACCTTCACATTGCCGATGTATACTCCAGATAGAAGACAGGTGTGTGACCTTGAATTGTTAGGGACAACCTCGGTGCCCTAGACAACACCAGAAAATAAATGCAAAAAGATGATCAAATTACAGTAGAATATTGAAGGGAAACACAACACGGTAGTACTTGACAAAACACCGTAAGGGCAGTTCCGCATAGAGCAAAACGAAAGAAACACTGTACACTTACCTCACATGGTTGCATGCCAAGAAGATTTATGACAGCATTAACAGCTTCAGCCAGGCTATCCCTTGGACCAAGGCCATATTCATCTACACGCTCAAAATCTGCACCCATGCTTTCCCATGCATTCCTGAAATTAGAGACGCCCACCTTCAACATGTAATCAGCTGCAACAACTTCAAGATCCTCCAGTTGGTACTCATCCTCTACTCCATCATCCTCAGCCTCACCAGTACTTGGATCAACCTAGTAAACCAATTCAAGCATGTGATATGAGAAACGCCTAAAATTGAAGTAAAAACACCCTCGACTCATTTATGGAAAACGTACTGTCTACAGTATTACTTTAATGACAACTCTCTGATTCAAGCCAAAAGAAGAGAAAAAGCCGCACACTCTACCAGAACAGAAAAAGAGAAGCGATCTACCTCTTTTACGATGAACCTCAGCATATTTGAAAACTTTCCAACAGCAGGGACGCCCTCAGGCTTTTCGAATGCCACGAAGGTCTGTCCAGGTGAATCGTATGGAAGTGATCTTAAAGGCTTTGAAGCTACTTCAGCAAATTCCTCAGCCTCTGAAGCATCCACAACAACAATGACCTGGCAACAGGCGGATTAAGTTATCGAGCAAGTTTATCACAGGTTTTTGAGTAATTTATAAATTCTTTGTTTAATTTTATCATTACATTCTCCAATAATTGCTCCGGAATGGTATTCGTGCAGTTGTACTGAAACACAACATGACCATCAAATATATGCTTGACAACATTAACCGCATATTCTGTTTCTGCTTCTGTCAGCTCCACAGGTGCAGAGGACTGGCCAATATGACAGGGCATTAGTAAGTTCAAAATCTGGATAATGTCTAAATCTTCATGTCCATGAACCACACAATGCAAAGCCAGTAAGTACCTTGAAAAGCTTGCCAAAGTTTGCAAACTCAGGAATAGATGAAAGCAACTTCTCATAAGCATCAACAGTTGATGGAGGACCAGGAGGAGGAGCACCAAGACCAGTTGGCTTTTTACCTGGGGCTTTTTTCTCAGCCAGGGGCTGAGTCTTGACCTCCCTTGGCACAGAATTGATGTCAAAAGGTTCTTCAGATGCCTCCTGTACCCAAATTGAACACATGAGATCATGACCTAAAAGGCAGAAAAAGAAATGTAACAGAAATTTTGGAACTTACATAATTTTTCAAACTGTTCTCCAAGTTCACCAGAGGGATATCTAGTGAACCAAAGAGAAAATCCTTTACATCTTCACCAGTTTCAACAACTGCACCATCACCACCAAGGGTATTAAGATAGAGTGTAGCCCTGTCACGAACCTACAAATAAAAGATTTCAAATCCTTAAGTTCCTGGAGCTTGGCTTTATGAATGTAATCAAACAAGAAAAAACAAATGAAGGACAAAGGTTCATGAAATCAGCATACGGAACAGAACAATCATAAAAATACAAAAAAAAAGGCACAAAATAACAAGAATATGACATTATTAATGATGAACTAACCTCATCATCATTGTCAAAGACACAGCGTCTTAAGAGAACAAATATGCGGGGCTGCAAAAGAGAAGATTTTCCAGCATAAATAAGTGAGAAATGAGTCACAGGTTGCAATTATTCCAGAAAATTGAAAGAGAACAATTAAGATTTTATACCTTCAATGAATCAACCATGGCACCAAACTTTGCTAGGGTGCTCACAGCACCAGCCCGGACAGTTGCATTCTCAAGATGCACACGGTTATAAATGTATCGTATATATTTGCTTGGATCTGAGGTTTTTGGACCTTCAATCCCCAGAAAATGAAGTATCTGAAATATGATGTTGAAACAAATATACTGGAAGTCAAGGATGGAAGAAAAAGGGAAACAGAAGGCAAAATGCGCAGAACAGAGGTGATACAAAATAATGAAGTAATTCATACCTGTGTGGAAAGATATGTGAATTCACAATCTTCAATGAACTCACACAAATGAAGCAATCCACTTTCCTTTGCTTCAGGGATATCTCTGATCAGAATCACGATAGAATCTACAATGGCCTTTTTGTACTCAAATCCACCTTCTTCCCTCAGAATATTGCTTAAGAAGTTCATCCTGAAAATAAAAATGGATAAAGAGCACTTAAGCACTAGAAAAGGAGCGCTTTTAGACGCCTGCTAACCAAGAATGCAAAGCCATGTATTCCTTACAAAGATCTGTGCTTCAGCGGAAACTTTAAGCATAATGATCTTATGGCTTCCACAACAACAATTTTAAATTCATCAGCAATATCCGACATAAAATTAGTAATCTGCTTCATCAGACGATCCACACTTGACTCATTTCCAGTCTTGAGAAGGGTAGTGATTGCAAGTGTAGCAATGCTTCTGTTTTGGTCAGAAATTAAACTCTCCATGTCAATATTGCAGTTAGTAACAGCCATTGGATGAGTCATTGCAACCTGAAAATAAATAAAGTAAAACAGTCAGAATGCATTAAAAAGTCCATGCATCTTAACTAAAAAGAAACAACAGTTACTTATGATTGAAATGTGATTATATGTTTGCTAAACAGTATAGTAACAAAACAATCAACAAGCTCCACAAGTGTGTCGAAACTTCTTTAATTTCAAACTACCCATAGCACTACTAAAAAGTTTTCTTTGGTTTTCATTTTCCTTGAATCAACAACATAGATATGGAAGTAATAGCATGCTACATTACTGAGCAAAGAAAAATCAATCAACCTTGTTTAAAGTGCGAACTGCAGCAAATCTTAGCACTGGCTTGGAAGAGCTTAAAAAGAGCTGAAGAACCGTAATTGCTGGTGTCAATTCTCGGCTTGTCACACCATTGAGCTCTGTGATTGCTCTAGCAGCCTCAAAAATCACCATCTCAGCCTTATGGCGCAGACAGCCCTCAAGAAAATCATAGAAAGGGCGATCCCCAGTTTGAGTGTTATTGGCTGACTCACGAATAACCTGCAGAATCACCCATTAATTCATAATATTAATGGGGAAAAGAAAAGGTTGGAGCAAAGATATTTTAGAGATGATGAGTACCTGACTAGTATAACGTATCAATAGGCATTGGGCCAGAGGTGAGCGGACACTTCCCCTAGTCAAACTAGTAACCAGCTTGTTGACAGCTAGTCGATCGTTTTGACGAATCTGCAAATAGAGATCACACACATTCATCATGGATTGTGAATGAATTTACACAAAACTGAAGAGATCAATTTAATCAACACCCCAATTCTAACCATGCATATACACACCCATTCAAGCATGCAAAAGTAATATAGCTTTCTACTGCATAAAAACTACGGTGCTTTCCTTTATTAGTTATATTTTGGTTACCGCTTGCTGCAGATAAACCTATAAGCACAGTTCTAGCTTGGCTAAAAAGCCCAGCATGCAAGGATATGTTAAAATTAGTCAAGAAAAGCCTAATAAGACTGCAATAAATAGTCAGAAGAATCACAAAACCTTGATATTTGATAAGCTATGTGCCACAACCTATTCTCAAAGAAAACTTTATCTAAATAGACAAAAAGTTAAACCATTTAACATGTTAGGCTTGAATCTAACAACAGATTTCAACTATCAAAGAGAAGCCCATATCCAAACAAGGAACCCAACATACCTGATGAAGTAGTGCTAGAGCATGAAACTGCACAAGGGCTGCTCTTGATTGAACAGCTTCTTGGACCTCATTACTCCATCTTTTAACAATCTCCGGATTTGTCTGCCAAAATATATTCATATAAGTCATAAGAGTTTAGATAATTTATTTAAAATCTGAATGAAATGTCCAACACTGTTATAAATCAGTACCTGAAGTAAGTGAATACCACTGACTAAGGCTGCACTTGCAACAACTGGATTTTTATCAACAATTGCTTGTTTCAAGTATCTCTCAATCTGGGTTAAAAGAGTTCCATCTGTTATCCGACAAAGCACACGAATAGCATTTGCTCGATACATATCAGTCTTGCTAGTCATGTCCTTCATGAGAGAGCTTGTGACAATAATAACCTATTTCAACAGGAATAAAATTACTTAGCATCTAAACCTTCACACTCAGAAAAGGTTATTCAAGAGGCAAAAATTCCATATATAGAACCTCATCTGCTGAGGGAGATAGCTCCTTTATCATCATATAGACCATTCTCCTCAACCCTATATCCCTTGATTGGAAGAGTTTAGTTACAGCAAAGAACACTTCTGTTGCTTCAACCTATCCATTAAACACAATAAAAATAGTCATTCAACAAGGGCATTTCCATCAGAATACATCGCTTTTCCTTCAATGTACATACTATAGTAGAAATCCACATAACAAAGGTCAATTGAAATGCAACAAACTGATAAAAAAAACAATGGATCTAATCTTTCATGGCAGAATTGAAAATAAAAACATACCTTGGTGAATGATTCTCCTTGGTTCAGCAGATAAAGAAGTTTTGTTATAACCTACATAAAAAAATATTTATAAACATACATAAAAATTGTATTTCAGGAAAGCACGCCAGAATGAAAACTAAGATTGCTTAATAAGCAGAAACCTGGGAGCATCTTCGAGGATCAAGCTGAGGGTCATTGAAAACCCTAGCTTCTTGAAGAACCGCTCCTTTCTCAATACCCAAAAATGGAGAGTAGTCGGCTGTTTAACAAACAAAGTTACAAAATTAAAGATAAAAGAAATTCGCAGACACCTAAAAGGCCAGAAGAACTCAACAACGCTGCCAATAGAACTCGAAACATATAAGCCCACGAGATCCAAATCAAATGAACTAAAATTAAACGCATCCGTCAAAAGTAACAATCTACATTGCCTTCAGTTTCACTTAAAAATAAATCAAGCAGAGCAAGAGTGCAGATCAGATCAGCTAGAGGTAAACGAAATTCCACTAAAACTGAACGTAATCCCTTCAAATTAGATCTTAAAACCATGCAATGCATCTCTGAATCAATGGAAATGAATCAAAACCGCACAGATCTAGAAGCTAACAACTGATCTAATCGCTGGCAAATCCAAGATTTATGATTGATTAAGCACGAAATGAACGAGTTCCAAAAAAAAGAGTGAAATAAGTGAAATGAAGGAATTGAAGAAGACGGAAACTGAATTTACCTTCATCGTCGCGATCGTCATCTTTCTTCACAAGAGGCTGCGCCATGGCTAATTGAAAATTTAAATCTTCGAGATCTAACGAGAGTTATCTAATTTCTCTTCTTTTTTATGTATATAGTTGGAGCGCTTAGTGAGTCTCCCTCTTTTATCCCTTCGGTCTGGCTCGCTCTGCTCTGCTCTTTAACGCATTGGTAATTTTGAAGAGGAGGCTTCTTAAGAATTAGAACGAGGGTGGTGATCAGGTGGATCTGGTAATATGTGCAATCAGAGTTGGATGCTATTCGAGCAATAGAAACAAGCCACGTCAAGTAAATTAGAATGACGAAATTACTGAGGTATCCCTAAGTATCATGGTTTCTTTAATCGGGAGGTAGATGCACCGGCCGAAGGACGGTTTTTGTTACCGGTGACGGTAAGTTTGTTTAATTGACAAGATTGCCCTCGCAGCTTTTAAATAAGGTGTTTTCTTTTCTTTCCATTTCAATTTTCAATCAACAACAACAATTTTCTTTCTCTTTTATTTTTTTTTCTTTTATCATTTTAACAATCATTATTATCAACAATAATATTGACAATGTCTCCCATTTAATTGAAATGTATTCAGAAGATTGAAAGCATCAATCAACTTAACAATTGTTTCATAAACAAATTGAAAACTTTGGGGAAAAAGGATAAAAAATTTGTGTAGTATGAGATTTTCCAAACCCTTTAAGTCCTAAATTTTATATCCAAAACTAAAAAATTATCATGTTACAAGTCAGTCATGAGATGGGTTACTGTTGTATGATATATTATGTGTATAATAATATATTACTTGTTGGATTCGAGTTGTCTATGAAGTAAAACTCTCATAACAATAATTTCCTCCTTTCACAAGATTCAAACTCAAGAATCTTGTTCAACGGAAACAAATGCCAAAACACTTCAACCCACTACTTGGTTGAATGAAATCCCACTCGTAGATATAGATAGAAACTAGGACTAAGATTAATGTACTCTGATTTAAAGGGATTAACACGTATATATACATACATAGTTGACAGTACATATAGTTTTTAACATTTTAGCTAGCATCTCCATAGTAGTTCATCATTAAGAGGTTATTCAAAGTTAAACCTCCCATATACATCAATATATCATCAATGAACAATAAACAGTAGTAATAGGTGAACTCCTCCCACCCCCCCCCCCACCCCCCCACCCACACACACACAGAGAAATGCAATAATAACAATGAGGTTTATTAGTCTCTTTGCTCACTAAACTATTATGTTGTGTCAATGACATTTTGTTCCGTAAATTTAAAATGGTGATAACTTATCTAATGAATTTCCAAATTCAAGATCATTTCCATTAACTTTCTAAATTTATGACAATTGTCATTCGATTTCAGTTTAGGATGCAAAATATCATTAACCCCATAGTTCAAGGGATAACAAAGGCTAATAAGCCATAATATAATACTATACGAACTCAAAATCCAAATTTATAACTACATTCAACCGTAGTGAGTGGCTATAAAAAAGAAAAAAACGAGTTTGTAATCTGTATAGCATATTTGCCAAAATCCCTTTCTTTCCTTCACCTCTTCCCTTAAATCAATTGCCTGAATTTAGGCACACCTAAACTAAAGGCTCTGCCCTGTTGGTAGTACGGCTTAAAAATGATTGTTATCTTAAATGTCCCAATTTTCAAAAGGGGGACTCGAAGAAAACAGGATTGGTGGTGATGTTGTAAACTATAATCCCCAATCCCCATCCCTCAAAAGTCAAAAAAATGTCCCATATACTTGAAATAAAGGTATCTCTGTTTTAGATGCCTTTTGACAAATTTTTAAAGTTCACTTAAGGTTTCCTCCTGCTGGGAATCTCATACGAGCCTGATTCATCACTGCTCGAGGAAGAAGGATTGAGCCCGTATTCACTGGTGTTGCCAAACTCGCTGGTTCCATCACCGTGGCTCTCCAATGCCAATTTTCTGAACCTCGCCATGTCTGCATCGTAGTCATAGCTATAGTTCATTGACCTTGAACTTTTGACAGCTTTCACCGCATCCTTTAAGTCATCCAATGGAACATCATCTTCTAATGCCCGCACAATCTGTTTTTCACAGTTCACACGTTTCAGAACCAATTTCCTCAACCTGGACAGAAGTTTACAGAGTGAAATGATAATTTAGTTCACGACTTAATGCCCTTTTTGCCTCTAAACTTATATGATTTTGATGCTTTGCCTCCTAAACTTTAATTTTGGACATTCTGCCCCTTGAACTTGCAATTTGAAGCTATTTTAGTCCATCTCAAACAATATTGTTAACGTGGCATTGCTACATCAGCGTCTTGGTCTGGCGTGACCTTGCCACGTGGTTTTTGTTCAGACGTGACATTGCCACGTGGCATTACCACGTCAGCAATATAGTTTGAGACTGAGAGAGACTAACACATGTCCTTATATTGCAAGTTTAGGGGCTACAAAAGGGGACGGGGACTTTAGTCTTTAGTTCACGTTTCAAAAGCTTAAATTACCATATTTTTGCTTGAAAAGTTTTCCCAACGAGATGGAAAATCTAAAATATTAATTCATACCTGTCGCATTTTGGGCCGCCTTCTAGCAGAATGCCTTATACATGCACCAGCACAAGCAACAATGCGTGCCATTTCCTCATGGTCATAATTGTTTTCCAGCCTTGGATCCACCAATCGAGTAAAGTCTCCGTCCTCCGTTGCACTCGTGCATAAGGGTCTTGCCTGTTCATGCATTTTAAAGTTAAAATGTTTAGTATCAGAATCTTTGAATTGATATATGTTAAAATGTCATATATATAGACTAAAACGAAGACATTCCCTAGTCCCTACCCAATCTACTAAGCTCTCGTCCATGTCCGAGTTTAGGTCCAGAGGCCGACGTCCGGTAATAAGTTCCAAGAGCACAACACCAAAGGAGTAAACATCAGATTTTTCTGTCAGCTTGCCACTTGATGCATACTCAGGAGCTAAGTAACTGCATTGAAAAGGAAAAAGAAATCAAAATTCTGATCAAATCAAACCAATCTTGATGGGGATTCAATCAAGGCCTTTACCCAAATGTTCCCATGACACGAGTCGAGACATGAGTATTGTTATCTTGAGTAAGTTTAGCCAACCCGAAATCTGCCACCTGGTTTGAATTTTCAGTAAGAAATAAGCAGAAATGAAACAAAAAAACTGATCAAATCAAATTATATTCAATTGGTTCTAGAAATACCTGGGCTTCAAAATTGAAATCAAGTAGGATGTTGGCAGATTTGATGTCTCTGTGAATAATGCGAGGGGAGCCTACATTTTACTCAAACAGATTAATTAGTAGAGGGAATTGAAGGAACGCAAAAAACAGACTAGTTTTAGAAAATCCCTTACAATCTTCATGCAAGTATGCAAGACCCTTAGCTGCCCCCAGTGCAATTTTGAGCCTAGTAGGCCAGTCCATGGCCACTTCCGCTGCAAACAAACAATATTGATAATATAATATAAGTTTAAAATTAATCATCTCTCGTATATCAAATGACATACTATATATTAGCCATATTGCTTACTATGAAGGTGGAATTCAAGAGTTTTATTAGGCACGAACTCATAAACCAACATCTTTTGATCTCCTTCAATGCAATAGCCCACAAGAGAAACGAGGTGACGATGATGGACGCGGCTAATAATCTCAACTTCAGCCTGGAATTCACGGGCACCCTGCCCGCTACCAGATTTGAGACTCTTAACTGCAATTTCTTTGCTATTGGGCAAAATTCCTTTGTGGACGAACCCAAACCCACCTTGACCCAACACGTTAGCTTGAGAGAACCCATGGGTTGCAATCGCCAGCTCTTCATAGCTGAAAGTGCCTTGGCTGAGCCCCATTGGTGACGGATATGAGGGTGGTATCGATGGACTACTATTTTGAACCGAGTAAGTTGGGCTCATTTCTACAGGTGGTCTTTGCCCTTGCGGTGACAACATTGCTTGTGGCCACCCTCCACGACCTCCATTTCCGCCGGGAGGCGGCGGTAAATTGATTACTAGGTGATCATTATTAGCTCGGTATCCATTCTTCATCTTGTTCTGTTCTTCAATTGGGCTCATTCCATATCCACCACCTCCTATATATATATTTACAATAATGCATTATTATTATTATTATTATTATTATTATTATTATTATTATTATTATCATTATTATTCAAAAGGGCATGGTTTTTTTACTAGTTTATTGCAATATATAATTTACCGTTTGGTGACGTAGAAGGTGTGGTGTAGTATTGAATTTGATTATCGTACTTGGACTTCTTCTTTCTATTCCATACTATTGCAACAACGAGCGCTATAATGATTGTAAACAAGAGAGCAACGCCGACTGTTACACCTACTACAATTGGCAAAGTTGGCAGCGAATCCGATCCGTCACTGTTGGGTGATGAAGGTGGAGGTGGCGGTGAAGCAAGAGTTGGTGTGCCATTTTTGGGTGTCACTTTTGGTGCTGGTGTCGTCGGCGAATGCGATAGAGGAGGAGGTGGTGGTGAAGGAGTTCCATTATTTGCTTTACCGGGTGCTGGAGGCGGTGATGATGATGGCGAAGGCGACGACGATGAGGGTGGTGGTGGTGGTGGTGGTGATTCTTCGGATTCGGCTGGGGCTGGGGGCGAAGACGAAGGTGGTGGAGGTGGAGGTGGAGATGACTTTGACGGTGGTGGTGGGGGAGAGACGTCCGGCGATGGAGGTGGAGATGATGACGGAGTTGGAGAATCTTCCGGGGAAGAAGCCATTTGGGGTATTTCTGACAAAGATTACCCTTAAAAGGTGCCAGAAAAACCCCACCTCTCCACCAAACGATGCCCTTCAGGCTTCAATAATCCTTGAAATGAAAAGGAAACATAATTAAGAAGAGGAAGGGAAAAAAATTGTTAGGCAAACTAGAAAACAGAGGAAAACAGAGGAGAAAAATGAGGAAAACAAGAGAAACAAAAAAACAGAGTACCTGTATGAGAGAAAGGCAGGAGGATTCTCAAAAGGAAGAGGCAAAAGAGATTTTGCTAAGTAATACCTCCATTAAACATTCTGAGAACCACCGGTTTCTTTTTCCTGAATCATCTCCCTAAAATGGAGGAGAATCTCTACTTAAATTTCTAATTTTAAGATTTGTTTCCCTCCTTTTAAATGTGTTCTTATTTGCAAAGCTTATAATAAGGTCTGAGTCTGACTGGCAACAGAAATCTAACGCAAAGCCGTTTAAAAAAAAAAAAAAAAGTTTCACCATAAAAAGGAAAACAGAAAAAAAGTTGCTCTCGTTGAGAGTCGAACTCAAGACCTCCCGCTTACTAAACGGGTGCTCTAACCAACTGAGCTACGAGAGCTGGTTGGAATTTGCTGTCACCTTTAAGTTTTTCTACCAAGTTACGAACCAATAAACTAACAACAGCTGAGGCCAGCATTCGATACGAGAATGAGACACGTTAACGAAACGGAAGTCGAAGCTGTCACGCAAAACTTCCCCGCCTTTTCGAGAGAAAAAAAAGGGGGAAAATTCCAAAAATATAAATAAAAAGATGCCCAATTACAGGTCAGTCCAGCTTTTTCATGACTTAGCAGAGAGAGAAATTGAGTGGGGAAGAGAAGAAAATAAAAAGGGAAAAAAAAAAAAAAAGAGAGAATAGAAAAAACTTTGAAAAAAAACGCTAGAAAGTTCAGGCAATTTTCCTCCGAATTTTCTCTCTCAGACAAACTAGTCCACGAGCCCCGTCTTACGCTCTGCTCTCTTTCTCTCTCTTCTTTCTCAAAAGATCCGCCGATTCCTTCGTACGATGCCGTCTCGCCGTAGAACCCTATTGAAGGTCATCATCCTCGGCGATAGCGGGTCTGTTTTTCGTTTTTTATTTTTTAAACACCTGTCCTTATCTTTTTTACGCATGTGTAAATTTTCTTATTAATTTCGTCTCTAGGGTTTTTCGTACGGATCTTTCGAGATCTTTTGATTCGAATTGTTGTGAAGCTCTATTCAATTTCGCCTGCGATTTTCTTTAGAACTCGTATTTCTTTTTTATAATTCAACTTTTATGATCGTGATTGATCTGTGATTGCAGGGTAGGGAAGACGTCGTTGATGAATCAGTATCCTGCAGCCGTCTTTTTTCATTTTTAATTATTGAAAAACAAATGAAGTTGAATGTGATTTATGGTGGTATTAATTACTATTATTAGCATGAGGTCTGGTATTGTTTGCCTTTACATTTTCCTTTTAGATATGTAAATAAGAAGTTTAGCAATCAGTATAAGGCGACGATCGGGGCTGATTTTTTGACAAAGGAAGTGCAGTTTGAGGATAGGCTTTTCACCTTACAGGTTAGATTTTCTTACTGAGCTCTGTTCTTAATTTGGTATGAATTTAATTGTTTTGAATGAGAGGCAATAGCCTTCTGATGAGCTTGCTTCGGTTGTTGCATTTGTTTCTTGGGATCATAATTATTCTTATTCTGAATATCATGTGTTTCCCACGAAAATTAGTCTGGATTTTGATCCCTAGCTCATCAAATCAGCTTAGGTTGAGCATCTTAATATGGAAATAAGCTTAAGGAGGATATCATAATCACATTTAAGATATGTGACAAATTCATCTTACTTGCACTATGATCTCATTGATTCGAATCTTCCAGTGGCGCCCCTTTTGTAATTCATTGAAGTGATTGTCACTTGTCAGGAACTTCTTTGCTCTAGATACCATTGGCGATAGTGATTTGACTTAGCAGTTATGTTAGTCCACTCAGTAATTAGACTTAGGTTGATCAACCCTTGCATTTTGTCTTTATCAGCAGGGTTCTGTGATTTTACCATTAAGTGACCTTATGTGCCACCATTGAGTCTGTACTCTATAGCAGTTGCAGCACTACATTCTTAAAAGATTTGTGTTATCTGACTGGGCACTTTGCTCAAAACTTACCTACTTTTATTTTCATTTCGCAGATCTGGGATACTGCTGGCCAGGAAAGATTCCAGAGTCTGGGTGTTGCTTTCTACCGTGGTGCTGACTGCTGCGTACTTGTATATGATGTCAACTCAATGAAGTCATTTGACAACCTTAACAACTGGAGAGAAGAATTTCTTATTCAGGTATATATTCTAACTTCTCTGGCTTATGCTGATTATCCATGTAAAACCAACTCTCTGGGATTCATTTAGTACAGAAATGATGATTTGAGAAACCTCTTGCAGGCAAGCCCGTCAGATCCAGAGAATTTCCCATTTGTTGTTTTGGGTAACAAAATTGATGTTGATGGTGGAAACAGTAGAGTGGTATGTATTTTGTTTTTGTTTTTTTTGCTTCTGCAATCTGCAGTGGCATCTCTCTCCAAAGGTATAATTATCTGCTTCTTGTGGTCTCTAGGTGTCTGAGAAAAAGGCTAGAGCATGGTGTGCCTCAAAAGGAAATATCCCTTATTTTGAGACATCTGCCAAGGAGGGAGTTAATGTGGAAGAAGCTTTCCAGTGCATAGCAAAGAATGCCTTAAAGAGTGGGGAAGAGGAAGAAATGTAAGTGAAAATATCATACTCAGCCATATTCCTGCACCCATACACATAACTTAGATAAATCAAAGTTATGGGAATACCTTGGACTATATGTTAGTTCTGTTGACTGTCACTAATCAGTTGCTACATACTCATGATTAACGGCTAGAGGACAGCTGCAAATACAACTATCTTAAATTTGCTCTGTTAATCTTTTAGCTTAGGGGCATAGTACTTCTGTTATTCTATTATTTTACTTTAGCATTTTTTCATTAAAAATTATGAAGTGGGTTCTCATTGTGGGTAAGCAGTAAGTGACAATATTTGCATGACATAGGGATTTTGAAATTACAAAGCTTAGATCCTGAAATCACTTTTCAATAGTTATTTTTTATATGTTTTTGTATAGTCTGAACGATATGAACCTTTTACCTTTATTATATACTCATGTCCTTTTTGGTGGAATCTTTCATTCATGAAGATACTTGCCCGACACCATTGATGTTGGAAGCAGCAGCCAACCAAGGTCAACTGGATGCGAATGTTAAATGTATTGTGATTTTTTTCTCCAGCTGCAATAAATGTCTTTGTAACTTGTAAGTGGTTCCAATGATTTGGCCTTTCCAACCATTTTTATGGATTCGTATGGGCTACACTGTACATTAGGCGTTTGTGTGAGAAACAAAATGGTCTTTGAATTCTGGTTGGATTTAGTTGTCTGGTCCCTTTGTAATGCTTTAAGTTCTTAAATCATTTGTTTAACATTCTTAGCTTTTGCTCGACACTGCACTAGTATTGTTCGCAATCAGACTTGATTATGTTTGTTCGTTATCTCAATTTTTTTGGACAGGGATGATCTTACTGTTTGTCTCAATTTCCCGCTTCACTACAATTTTTTGTGGATGTTAACAGGAAATGTAAAAATGGTTGGGAATTCTGGATTTCTCAATGCGATTGAAATATGATCTAAAAATATGCCTCTTTCTTTCCCCATATTTTGGATGAAAATTTGACTTTCCCTTTGGGTAAACCAGATTCAAAGTTTTTTCAAGTATTTATAAATATTTTTTTTATTCATGGGTCAAATTAAGTTTTGCACTCGAGGACGCCGAGAGAACTACTCAATGAGCAGCAAACATGTCAAAAAGTATGGTATATATTTTAATATATCTTATGATTTAACTAGAATTTTTCCACAGCGTTGCCAAAGACGGTTCAGAAAATTCTCCCTTTTTTACACTAATAATAATCGTATAGGACGCCCAAGACTTTTAATGCTACAAAGCCTGCAACAGATGATCAGAAGCAATAAACGGAAATTGTAAGCCATCTAAATCACTGGTTTTAAGAAAAAAGGCGACTAAGGGGGCAACGGTCAGAAGATTAAGTCATTTTTATAATATTAAACATCTTTGTCCATTCATAAATAGAATACATCAGTTATATCTGCCACACTTGCACCTTAAGATGCCCAAGAATTGGTAAAGGTTATGGATGCTTAATGCACTAACTAAATTCAGTAACTACCCTTACAAGAATACAAACACAGAAGAAAATCCAACCCAAGTTAGTAGGCTCAACCAATTTGACAAGAATAGGCTCGACGCCTCCATAATGGTAGCTTTGCAGGGAGAATGATAAGCATCTCCTCCTTCCTCCTTATGATTGCTCAAAGATGATGAGTGCTTTGGCTGGAATCATCGCAGGAAAAACATCGTTACAATTTTGATATCAAATTCAGCTGAGTGAAACCTCATTACAAATGAGGTTCTTGAAAGCACCAATAAGACTAGCAAAACAAGGGGGTTCTCACCTGGTAAACCTCATAATAAATGACCGTTGTACAAGAATGGATGACAATTTCTATTCACAAGTATTCTGAGTAGTCTCTACTTTGATTCAACTGAAGAAAGGTTGTCTGAGCTAGCAGGCCGAATTGAACTTCCTGTAACTGTTGTTGATACAAATGGGTTGGAAGGGGTAGGAGTCATAGGCCCAAGGGGTCTTGACATTGGAGGCCTTGGGGCAATCATGCTCATTGGAGGTCTTGCAACTGAATTTGCAAAATTGGTTGCAATTCTATTTGCAGTGTTTGATGGTGGCATTGCTCTAGATGAGGAAGCTGGCAAGCCCAGTCGAGCAGCAATTATTTGTGCTCGCTCATGGTATAGCCTCTGCCTTGACCTGTCCAATTGCTCCTTCACCCTCATCATGACACCTTCCAGTTCATTGAAGAAAGCTAATTTGCTTTCCATCTTAGTCATCTGCATTGGAATTAAAGCCTCCAAAAGTTTACGCTTTGCTCAACTTGGAACATAGAAAAAAGGAGATTGCAATGGACTTTTTTACTGAAATACCTTCTTTTCTATTAATGATGTGGTAAGTTGTCGGATCTGGTCCTCTTCCTGCTCTGCCAGAAGTTTTGCCTTCACTGCTGCTGCTGCAAGTGCTGTAACTGCAGCGCGCTTTACTTTATCAATGCTAAGATCAGCTTTTGTCTCTGTAGAGTCGTGGTTCTCATTTTTACCTCCTTTTTCATCTACAAAGAACAATAAGACGATGAGATGCAATACAAAAGGAGTAGGCATTTTCCAGCTGTTGGTTTTTATATATACTGTTTATCTTTTGATTAACACTTAACATTGTAAGAACTAAGAAAACCGCTATATACCAAGGTTCAATTTTCCAAGCTTTCTTGCTTTGGGCCTCCATACAGTTTAAATCAGAATTGTTAAATATTTCTACATTTCTACCTAGCATTGTCTTCCAATTGGCTTCTATTCCTGTAAATTCCAGTCTAAACAAGAAATTTATTGAGAAAAGGAGAGAAACCTGTTGTTGCTCCATTTTCTTTTACTGCATTTGATCCAACTTGTTGCTGAGGCTCACTCTGCTCCAGTGGTTGTGAATCAGACACCATTTCAACATCATTCGGTGCCTCTGTAGCCTGAGTAGGCTCTCCAAGAGAACTTAATTTAACTGGCTGCTGCTCATTCTTCCCTCTGGATGGAGAATCCGAAACTTTCTCTACACTTTCTGATACCTCAGCAGGTTTAGATTGCTCTCCAACTGGCTTTGATGCAGCTGCATCACAAGGCTCATTCTTTTCTAATGGAACAGAATCAGACATATCTACTTCCCTCACTGATCCTGTAGGCTGAGAAGGGTCTTCCACTGAGGTCTTCTTCCCCCCTGTTTCCTCGACAGGACCTGGCGGAACCTGGGATGAAGCATTATCTGATTGCCCAATTACATTTGGTTGATTATCCTTGGATTGATCAATAGTACTGGAGTCATTCAAATTGGCCTTTTTAACTTCCTCACTAGTTCCTAAAGTGCTCGGTTCTTTTTTATCAGAGGGTAGATCATTAGGGGAAACTGATGATGTCACCTTTTCTTCAGGAGGAGAAACTTCAGCGTTTTGGTCAACATGGTTGCTCAATGAATTTTTCTGATCGGAAACTGGGGAAGACTTATCTTCCTTTAAGCTTCCTTCTTCCATGTTCTCCACATTCTGAGAATCCCGATTAGCCATATCATTGACAACACTGCCAATCTCTTACTGACGTCAGATGTAATATTCACAAATTAATAAGGAAATAAAAGCTTACAATATGTTAGTATACCTTTCAGAAACAGTTGGTTCCTTCTTGTCATCTGGTGGATCTTCCAAAAGAAAGCAGTTCCTTGCAGCCAGTTGAATATTTGGTGAACTACAAGATAACGATTTCAATGAATTCTGGGCTGAAGCAGCAGCATTGTTGGGTCCAACCAAACGTGCAAAAAATCCTGCCTACAATGATAAAAAGTTGTAAAACATATAAATATTCATAAACACTCACAAGAGAAGAATTGCAAAGTTTTAATGAATCAAATTTTTTATAACAATGAGGAGATCATTCATAACCAAAACATAGAGCATGCAATAGGTTACTTAAGAACAGAATGCCCTATAACAGCATTTTGTGGTTTTACTTTGAAGGTTGAGAAAGTCTGTATGTAAGTTCAAGGATACTTGGCGCCAAATTAATGAAAATAATAGTAATTACCAAACCTATATAGAATCAAAAGACTAGTTAAATTGTTCCATTAGCAGGTGGTAAAGGAAGGTTAAAAGGTGTAAGTACAACACATTAGCTTATTTCTCAACCTTTTCCAACAGCATACTTATACATTGAAGTCCATCCATAAGCAGAACTTTTCACATAAAGCAACTTGATAAAGCCATTTAAATTTATTATAGAAGCGCAATAAACAATCCCTAATAAATTTATAGGATGAGAAGATTAATCAGAGAACATGCACAAAATGGATAGAATTGTAAATAAAGTCAATTTTCCCTCCATACACATTAATTGATAAATAAAACCCGAATCAACACACGAAAAATTCACTTACCAATGCCATGACAGGATTTCCCACATCAGTAAATGAGAGTGAGCTTTCAGATGTTGAAAGATAACCAACAGCTTCAAATGCTTCCCTTAGAGCAATAAGAGCACAATTTTCATCTGTTTCCTGTCCATCTTTTGCTTCATTGGTTTCTTCGGGCTTTGAAGTTTCTGGACCAACTTTTGCATCGGTTCCAGGTTCAGGATTCGATGTTTCCACTCTCACTTCTTTTTCATCTTCAGGTTTTGAAGTTTCCATAGGTGTAGTCTCGGCCTGATCCTCCTGAGGAGTAGCCTTACTCTCTGTTGTTTCAGGGGCTTCTTTAGGTACAGATGCTTCATCACTCATTGCAGCAGGTCCAGCAGCTTCTTTGGAATTGGCATCTACATTACCGTCAGAATCAAAGAAAACATCCTCAATTGGCATTTGAACAAAGTGCAGTATGCATTGAGCTTTGGTTTTAGTAGCAACATGCTCTGCAATCTCATTCCAGTTTTCTTTATAAAGTTCTAGTGCCTCAAGGAGAAGGAGGGTTTCCTGATCTGTCCACTTGCCACCAGTAAGACCAGGGACCTCAGCAGGCTCCATGAGAATAAAATCTGAAGAAGACATTCCGGAGCCAAACTTCCCATTGTTAAAGCAATCCGTACATAAGTCAAAATCTGCCTGTCAAATAAAAACATAATTAGCATCATTAGGAAATGGGAATACAATTTACAAAATTAGTTATATATGCCATTTTGACCACTCATTTTACACAACTTCATAGATCATCGCCCATTGTTTGTAAGGAGTACATCAAGCATCAAACAAACCGTACAGTTAGTGCAATTCATTTAAGTTGATTTCCCTTTTCTGCTGAACACCTACAACTACACTGATTGAACGAGGTGTAGTGGTTAAAAAGGCTTCAGGATTTCCTTCATTTGAGCAGAAGATTTCATTTAAATTGATATTTTAGAAGTAAGATTCCATCTTACTCTCATAGAATGTAAGACTTGTTTTGTGCATGCCTGTGTGTGTATATCAATTCAATCCGGACAACATTGAAACATTCACTACCACCATCAAGAACAAGTGTGCACATATATCTGCTTTGACAACCATAACTGGTGCAGTAATTATGGTTATGCGTAGTTAACAAAATAATTTGAGGGTAAGGCTATTATTTATATGTCAGTAACTAACCTGCTTCTGGCAATGATAGCGCTTCCGAGAACAGTCAGCTGAACAAGAATTGCAATGATACTCGGGTGGCCCCTCAGGTCTCACCAAGTCCTCAGCAATTGCAGACTCTGGAAAAAACCCAGATGGTACAGATGGAGTTGAAGGGTTAGGACAGGCAACAACAGGTGGGCGTGATTCAATTGCCTCAAAGTGAAACAATTTGTCAAGCAAAGAATCCGTTTTGGCCGTCCCATCACCATCAGCAGTGGGCAGAGTAGAATCAACCGGCGGGAATGGATGAAAGTTAATCAAACCCCAATAGTCCAGGAACTCCAATACCTCTTGCCTTGCATCCAAATCACCAACTTCGAGATCAGACAGATCTTTCAACTCAATTTGTGTACTTGGATTTGCATGAAATTTCTTCAAAATCCAATTACGTATCTCCATGTACACATCAGGTGTACGCATTGGGTTTTTCCCATTAAAGAAAGAAGGCAAGACACGCTCCTCCACATTGTGAATTTTTGTCCAAGAAAACCATCCTATAAATGCAAGAGAAGATTGAATACTCAAACTGACAACAGGAGGAAACACCAAAAAATCTAATGATTCAGTTTCTTTTGCTTCATTATTTATGTCATCAAGAAAGGAGCCCTCCATTGAAGGCAATTCAATAAGAGCCCTATTTGGCACTCTAATAATGAAAATTAAGATCAACATTCACTTTCTGTGAGCATAACAAACTAGATGAAAACTAATTACCCTTTCAATGTGAAAGACCATCCCATGATTTCAACGGAAATCACATTTTAACATTCCCTCCATATAAAATCTTTCTTCATTTAAATTGAACAAGTAGGTAACAATCTATCAAACTACAATGAGAGCTAAAAGACTAAAGCTTGATGAAAGCAATCACATCCAAAGAAACACATTATTCTTGGTGGTCAAGTGAAGAACAACTAATATATCCTTTCTAAAAGCACAATGATAGGGACTTCATAGTAGCACTAATTATCACATAGAAACAAATAAAAACCATTCCCAACTTAACCACGCAAGAAACATAAAAATTCACTCTTTTTTCTTGTTAACCCCATTAATTAAGACAAAGCATTCACTTCAAACTGAATTGAACCCCAAAATCAACACAAACTAAAAAATTTTCCACATTATTTCCCAACTACTAGCCCAAAACAATCTTCAGCTCAGCTCCTCAAAGTTCCAAAAGAAACATTCAACTTTCCTAGCCTTCACTCCCCATTTTCCCAAAAACCAAACAAAGGAACAAGAAAAAGAAAGGAAACTCACCGCAATGATTGGGAACAACATGCGCATTACTATCACGAGATCTAATAGCCTCAAACTCAGCCTCAATTTTCGCTTCTAAAGCCTCCCACTCTTCACTTGCCTTATTCAATTCCTCCAAATCTTCAGCCTTAACGCATTCTTTCCCCAAACTGATCTCCTCAAGCTTCGCACCACCCGATCCCGGACCCAATCCCGAGGCTTGGCTTGCACCAGGCGCCCCTTGGCGAGCCCTAGTTAAAGGGCCGTAATGGTTGATCGGAGAGTGGGAGATCAAGTTTGACTTCTCTCGTGTAATCCGTTTCGACGGCGTTGATGAAGAGCTGGACCCTGACAGAGAATTAGCTTTTCTCTTTAGTGCTCCGCCTCGACGGCGAGTTGATGCCGGCTCCGGCTCAGCTGAGCTCGGGCCCGCCGGTGAGTTCCCCGCTTCCCGGCGTTTCTCATCCATCATGGGTCGGGGGGTTTGGTTTTCTGCAAAAGGGTTTTGAGTCGGTCCAGTGTGAATTTTGTTGCTGTGTGTTTTGGGGATTTTGCTATTGCCAGGGTCCGGTTTTGTTTCTTCCACGGCCTAGACAAAAGCGTTTTCAATTTTTCACTAATTAAAAGAAAGGATAATATCGTGTGTAGTGTCGGTTCACACTTAGCTGTAGAAGGTTAGTTAATCTTAGCCGTTGAATGATTCATATGCTTCGAGATCTGTGAGGATGTTGAAATCTGAAAGACTGAAACTCAATTTACATAAAGTGGTACATATTATACGGTGTGAGCACTTACACCAGATAGTCCATAACTAAAATTTTCAGGTTCCTTTCATTTTTTTTTTTAAATTAAGAACAGAGAAAGCTACCAAAAAAAACTTGATAGAAATAAAATTTGTTACCTGATTTATTTTCTATTGATAATTTGAAATATGGATGGATAATGTGAATGTCATGAAAATATACTTGGAAAGTTGAATTAATTGGGTATTTTGCCTTCTCTTCCTTGAGTTTGCTTAAATTCTTGTAAAACAATTAGACTAAAATCTCAATTAGAGCCCTAAACTTTGTTAAAGGAGTCAAATAAGTGCTCAAACTATGAAAAGTCAAATTAATGCCTGAACTTTTTGATTTATGGCAATTCAGTCTAAAATGTTAGATTATAAGTCTGTTAAATATAAATAATCCAAAACATTTTGGACTGAATTGACCCAAATCGAAAAGTTCAGACACTAATTTGACATTTTCATAATATGGGCACTTATTTGACCATTTTGACAAAGTTCAGGACCCTAATTGAGATTTTAACCAAACAAATATGGAGTAGTTCTTCACTAAAAAAAAAAATATGGAGTAGTTCTATATTTTCAGTTCAGTTTATTTACAAATCAAATATATCAGCCTAGACTCCTAGTTGTATATCAAACACAAATCTTGACAATTGGATTTAAAAGATGGTACATCAAACTGAAATTCTTTATTAATCAATGTGACAATTCAACTTAAAACTTATAAACAACAGTACCAATAACAAAAATTGACCATGATTCAATAGAAAGAGGTTTAGTCATTAAAGTCGTTTTTTTCATTAAGTTAATTTTCCCTATAATATAATATTAATTTGGTCAGATGAAACAAAACAATCTACATTTGGAGGGAGTAAGATCTCATAAGGCATATACTCGTTTGAAGAGAAGTCCAGATATGATGCCACACTCAACAAATTGTTTATGTTGTTAGAATGAGAGATTTGGGGAACTCTTCTTATAAATTATAATCCCACCTTAATCATATATATATGTAATAATTGAGGCATATATTTAATCTACTTTTATAGTTTTATTGGATCTTTATTTTTTTTGAAATACAACTACAAATGATAATAAAAAAAGACTTTTTATTTTATTAACAGAAGGACGAACCATAATTAAAACAAACCATGCCATACATAGAGGCCACGAGGCCATAATGATTTTTTCTAATTAAGAGAAATCAAAGAAATTGGTTTCTCTCTTTTATTTATTTCTGTTTTAATTTCACCTCCAATTTAATCATGGTAAGTAGAAATGTTGGGCCTTGGTTCAAAATCATTAGCAAATGATTTCTTCTCCCCCTTAAGATCACCATCACCGTAAGCAGAAATGTTGGGCCTTGGTTCAAAATCTTCAACAAATGATTTCTTCTCCCCTTTAACATCACCATCACCATAAGCAGAAATATTGGGCCTTGGTTCAAAATCATCAGCAAATGACTTCCCTCCTTCAACATGGTTATAATTATTAGGCCTTGGTAATTCAAATTCCTCCACAATAATCTTCTCTTCTTTAGTCTCCACGTTCTTAGGTGAATCATGACAGTCGGTTTTGTCACCGGAGGAGGAAGCAGCTGCGGCATTAACCCGAACAAGGGCGCTTTCGATTGCTTCCGGAATTGATTCATCTTTCATTATAGCTGCCCTCCAGTATTCCCCACCATCTTTTCTTGCTGCTGCTATGCTGTCAGCAAGCTGCATTCAATATTATAAATAAATAACGACCCAAACAAAGAATTAATATATTGATCATTAAAACTAAAACATCTTTTAAATATTTTTTTTGAAGGGTACAATTAAATATAATTACAATCAGAATAATTCCTTATATATGCTCAAACATATCATGAAAATAAACTACTTACAAACTAAATAACTAAATCCAGGTCCAGGACCTCACAGTTCAGGCCGGTGCACTTACCAGTTGAGCTAAACAACTTGGGAGCATCATTTTTTAATTTATAGCTAGTAGGAATTAATATATTAAACAATATATATGTTTGATTACTAATTTCCCTACTGGATGAATCAGTTTTTAATTTGATCATAGGAAATTGTTGAATTAAATTAGCTTACCAGGAGAAGTGACAGGAAACCCAAGAAAGAAAGGAAAGATTTCATGGTTGCAGAATTGCAGGGCAATGTATAGGAGAATATGGTAGAATTAATTTTGATACTGCAAAGCAGACATGATCATCCATATCTATATATAGAAAAAGGAAATATTGAGGTCTATTCTATTATAATTAAACTATGAATCCAAAACAATAATTCATGAAAAAATTATAAAAACAATCCACATGGTACGCATTGGCAAAGCAGCTATCACTCTGTTGTTTTCTCCGGCCCCCGTATCTTGCTTGATCCGGGCAGGGCTGTATATATTGGTTTGTCTCTGACATGCGTATGGATGAGTAGATGGAAATTAATGTTTTCTTGTATTCTAACTTTTTTTGGCCATCGAATATATGTATCTAGATAATCAAACAATTTACGTACGTGTACCCATTATTTAATTCAGAATTTTTTTTTTATGTCAGCATAGTGCTAAAATGCTACAAGAGAAAATTCGAGTATTTAATTAGCTAGAAGACTAAAATGAAAGTATGTATATATTCATATATCTCCTTCAACTTTATTCAATTATTGTCTCGACATTCCCACAAATCCTTATCAAAAGATTTTTGTCTCTGATCAATTTTTTTTTCCTTATTTAATTCTTTTATGATTCCCTTCAAATTATAGTCTCATAGTTTAAGGGATAAAAAGGCTAAACAACCCTTTCAAAATAAATAAATAAATAAAACTGAGGAGTAACGGGCTGCAAAATATGTCAACCTTAGTACTTTAATAATTATATTAAAAAATTATTAAACATTAACTAATTGAAAGGAAATCGATCAAATTAATGATATAAATGGATTAAAGTTTTCCGTTGAAACCAAAAATAGAAATCAACTTACCAAGAAAAGTGAGATGAACAATGCAATAGAAGATTTCATGGTTGTAGAAAAATGCAATAACTTTTGCACTGCAATGGTAGCTAGTGATTCTCTCTCTCTATATATAGAGAAACAAAGCATTAATATTATTGTGCAAGGAAAGATCTGGTTGAAGAAGGACAATAATATACAAGATTGATAGTAACCCAAGGTTTATTTTGCTAACCATGATCAAGTTAAATTTCTCCTGTCGTACGTCGTCTAGTTCTCGAATTCATGTGGAATATTATGCTGTCATTCTCGATCAGTCTAATACTCTAATCAGTTGGTTATTGATTTAAAAGAAAACTAGAGATATTTTTTTTTAAAATTTTATAAAGAAAAGATCAAAACTACAGCTTTAAATTCATCCGTCTATTACCTTCCTAATTAATCTACGTTACAAGTATTAACTAGTAGTCTAGTACTAGTATTCGACCATTCATGATCATCTCACTACACCAATTAAGGCATTTAGCAGCACTTGCATTCTGCTGTAAAATGTACAACAAGTGTTTTGAAAGGGCAAAGGCAGCACTTATAAAGGGAAAATTTGTATTATTCGAGCTTTTATTTTTTCTTTTATTTATTTATATTTATTGTTTATAAGTATATAAGTATTTACCGCTCACTTATAAAAATCGGGCCTCACACTTCTCATCAGTCATCATTATTCATTTAGGCTGGCATTATTGTTTCAAATAAACTAAAAAAATTGTTGCAACTCATCTAAATCTTAAGAAATGCACATCACTTCGTAAAAGTGTTGCAGGATTGCTGCCATAGAATTTTTTTTAAAAACACTTCTGAAATGTTTCAACAAAAGTGTTGCCTAAACACCTTTTTGGTGTAGTGTTTGTAGCGAATTAAGTGAGCTAAACTTTGTGTGTATGTGTGTGGGTTTTTTTTCCCTTCCTTCGAGTTTTCTTTTTGGAGCAAATTGAAGAATTGAAAATGTAAGGCATGCTTTTCATCAATTTTGTTGAATACCATCAATTAGATTTGTTTTAGGTAAATGCAGATCTTTCATTATGATAAAGAAGAAATACAATCAGTTTACAAAGGATCATGAAACAAAAAAGTCATATCCTCAATCCATACAAGTTCTTATCTAATGATAATCCAAAACAAACAAGTTTATGAGCAACGGAGTTGCCATGTCTACTAACATATTGAAATGAACAAAACTCCAAAAAGTTCTCTAAAGCTTGGCATCTTAAAAAAGAATAACAATGGGAGAGAAATCGGCATCCGAACAATTGAGCTTCTGAATAATATTATGTGCATCCCCATCAATTAGATTTGATTGAGTGGTCAAGCCACTCATAGGTCATAAGTCATAACATATATATGTCCCACTACCATTAGTTTAAAAGATTTTTCCGACATCACAGATTTGGGGAAAGGATATTGTCTATAATTAAATGATTGACGATGATATTAGAGAAAGCAATGTACAATAATGAATTCCATTATGTGGCCATAATTATTAGTCTTTTTTTTTTTGCCATCGCCAAATTGGCAAATTATTGGTCTATAGTGCTCTACACTCGATTTATTTGATAAAAATGAGAGCTTAATTGATTGAAATTGAAGTTCAATAAACTTATATTGACTTCAATTTTCCCCATAATCTGATGTTCAATTTTGCCTTTATACCCTCTTAACCTATAAAGTAAGGAAAAGTGTGGAGTTTAACAGACTACACATGCGGGGTTTTAAGGGTAACATGAGTCCTTTAGGGAATATTTTTGTATTTTAAAAATAAAATTAATTCAGAAAATAGACATGTGTCAATCCCTCACCCCGTTTGTGGAGTCCAAAATTTACACTATCAGTGTATCAAATAATTATCCATATAGTAACATATATTGTGCTTGCAATTTAGAAAACATCGATTTAGAGAAAGTACTTTTAGAAAGTTCTTTTTCAAATTGAGGTTGAAAATTGTGATTGATGTTTGGTATTACCGTGAAAAAGTGTGATTTGAACATAAAATGACTTAAAAAGGATATAAACGTAAAAGGGGAGAGAAAAAAATTTACTTGGTAAATGGTGATGCTACTACGTGTAGTGAAGCAATTTACTTGTCATAAAGTTGATTATTTTGCTTCGAATCTAAATCTTTTGATGCATAGTTACCAGGATCCTCATACTTCCCCCGATCCGCGTTTTGGTCTGAATTTAGGTATGGGGACTTCAGAATCTCGATGATCCGATTTCAATTGACGTATCAAATATATTTATATAAATTAAATAAATTAAGGTTTTAAAAAGCATCATGAATTTGAAACAAATACAATAAAAACAAGTTAACATACTTTTCTCTTCAAAAAATTTAATACATTATTTTAATATAAAAATGACCATTTTGTGAACTTTTGTCTCAATCTTTATGCAAGTAAATCAACTAAACTTTATTATTTTTATAAAATTTTACTATATTAAGAAAAAGATATAGATGATTAACGATCTTAAAATTATTTTAAAACGTACCACGAACCAAAATATCGTACCAAGAAAATATACATCTTTCGTACCATCGAATTTTCAATATGCATACTGTCACCATTCTCATACCATAAACCATATATACCCTGATCCAGATAACAATGCTTTGATGTTTGTGGTTTTAATTTGAATATCTCTTGTTGCATTATTTTAGCATTTATCAATTTTTGACATTTATCAATATTTTTTTTATCTTTTTGCTAGGCAATCTCTCACTGTCTCTCTATGCTTTGTTAGTAATTTGGTATTCGAATTTGTAAAACAGTTTAGGGCCTTAGCTTGAAAGAAAAAGTTGCATGACCTTTCAGCACATCTACATTCACTCTCTCCTATCTTTTTTTTTTCTTACCGACATATTTTCTCTATTTATAATAATGAACTAATCAACAAGTGGTTGATTCAAATGGTTTGACATTTGTTTCCTTTAAGCAAGATCTCGGATTCGAGTCCTGTGAACGGAGAAAATCATTGTTGGGAGAGCTTTACCCCCATAGTGAACCATCCTGACTTGAATATGATTAACTTGTAAATATACCAAAAAAATTAACAACAACTAATTACATGCGCTCAACAAATAATTTAATTTTATTTCATACTTACTTTATAATAACTTTTTTTTGGTGAAATATAATAACTTTTTATAAAACATTATAGATAGCACAGGATCATATCAAATATCACACACAATCACATATTATATAACATACATTTTTATTCTTTTTTTTTTGGTGAAATACATTTTTATTCTCAAACACACACCCACAAGTACGGAATATAATATAAGGTACATATATATATAGTATAAAGCCTTAAAGTACTCCTTAGCTTTATTAAGGCCGTGTCCCCTTAGTTAAACTTTGTTTTTCTTTGAAAAAAAAAATTCCATGCATCAATCACTCTATATTGTAGCACTTGGTCTCGGCTCAAAATCTTTCGCAAATGATTTAAGATCAATATCATCATTCATCAGTATACACTGAAGCGCTTGGTCTGGGCTCGAAATCTTTCACAAATGATTTAAGACCAGCATCGTCAGTATACGCTGAAGCACTTGGCCTCGGCTCGAAATCTTTAGCAAATGATTTAAGACCAACATCGTCAGTATACGCTGAAGCACTTGGCCTCGGCTCAAAATCTTTAGCAAATGATTTAAGACCAACATCGTCAGTATACGCTGAAGCACTTGGCCTCGGCTCAAAATCTTTAGCAAATGATTTAAGACCAACATCGTTGCTATATGCCGTTGGGTTTGGCCTCGGCTCGAAATCTTTCGTGAATGATTTAAGACCAATACTATCGGTAACACCATGTCCCGGTTCAAAATCCTTGACAAAAATCTCCTCTTTTTTTATCTTAAAGCTTCGATCGGCTGGCGTATCATCATGACAATTGGTTTTTTCGTCGGAGAAAGACGAGATGGCATCTGTGTGGAGAAGGCCTTTGATTGCTTCAGGCATGGGTTGATCTTTCATTATAGCTCTCCACTGTTCCCCAGGGTCTTTTCTGGCTGCTATGCTACTGTTTGCAAACTGTAGAATAAGATAACAAACATATATAATTGGATCTATACATATCTTTAATTAATAAAAATCAAAGATTTAGGGGTTGTTTGACAAACATATATAATTTGACATTGTTTTCGTATTTCTGTTTCTTGTTTTTATTTCATTTTCATTTTGTTTTTATTGTATTGCTAATTTTTTAAAAAATAAAAACATATTTGCATATGCAATTTTGTTGTATATTTTTAAATAAAAAAGTAAAAAGAAAATGGTGAAAGAGCATGTAATTGTTCGTCAGTATGTTTCTGTGTTTTGGTAGTGTTTGGAAAAATGTGAAAACACAAAATTCTTCCTTCCACTTTTTTCCAAAACACATCCAAAATTTTTGAAAATGGAAACAACATGCTAAACATGTTTTCACTGTTTTATTTCTAAAAATAGAAAATTAGCAACAGAAAATAGAAATAATGCCAAATAACCCCGCCTTAAAACATGGTTTTTTTTAAACCTCTGAACAACTGCGTCAAGAACATTTTATCTTATAAACCTCAAATCGCGACAATTTATATAATGAATTTTCAAATTCAAATTACTTAGACTGAGAACAGGTCATACACCTGGTTTGGAAGTCAAATGCGCAGTCCCCTAAAGTATTTTTCAAGTTCAAGATATTTTAACCCTTGATGGATTGGTCAAAATTGAACTTAATTTGGAAAATTTAGAGAGTAAATTATCCCGATTTTAATTTAAGAGGTAAAATATCTTTAACCTCATAGTTCAAGGGATAAAATTAAGGTTAATTAATAAAAGGTATTACTAAATACTGTCCCATTTTACTAGCCATTGCCCCCCTCTTGGAATATTTTACCATTTGCTTTATTTTCCTTTAAACTTTAAACTTTTCAATTCTCTCAAATTCTCTAAACCTTCAAACTTTCAAACATCAATCATTCAAGTAAAATAACATCAAAACTTATGGAGAAGCAACGTCCGGGTGGGTAAAGGTTTTTCGGATTGAAAGTATGTTTTTTTTTAAAAAAAAAACGCAAAAAAAAAGGACAGATAACAGGCCTCGTCGCGCGCGGATCGCGCCGGAGCCACGGCTCAGTCGCGCGCGGCTCGCGACGAGGCC